>APFE030123312.1:126979-286914 GCA_000404065.3 Pinus taeda | reverse complement strand
TTAGTCTAACTGACAAATACACTAGTGATGAGTGGTGTGAATTAATTATTAATTAATTCACTAATTATTAACTCATAAATCAACTAAAGAATACATCATTTAACTCAGTGCATGGATAGTTCATTGGAGACAAGTGTTAGAGGTGGGTGAAAGGGTGAGACTACTATCAGTTGTGACTATAGATGTGCATGAGATTTGCACAATCATTGATTGAGATTTCCAATGAGGATTGCGTAGTACAAGCCAAGGGAATTCGAACTTGGATCTGATCTATTCTCAACTTGGATCGCGCAGTAGAGGCAAGCAAACAGTGGAGGAGATTTGAACCCGTGACTTGTTCAGATCTGAGCTAGTTTGTGTGTAGCATGTGGAGATAGTACTGAGTACTTGTGAGGAGTATTGTACTATGTATTCTTACATGTTATTTATCATTATAATATACAGATAGTTAGGGGTTTTCACCTGTATGCTTTCCCCATTACATACTGTGTTGATATGTGTGATTGATGTTTCATTGTGCGCATGCGATTGTTTTTTTAATTCCACAAATTGATGATAAATAGTAGAGGAGGTTATGTATTATGCATGCATTCCGCAAATAGTGTATAATCAGGATAATCTCTGTGAATAGGTGTTATATTATTCAAATTTCTACAAATTTGAGTTAATGAGTTGAGGTTCAGTGTACTAGTGTTGATTCCTAAAAAATAGGAGTCTAGCTCAGTTAATTCGATTCAGGGACATGAAGTTCAATTATGTGTAGCGGGTTCCTAAATTTTAGGAGCCTAGGTTGAGTTAATTTCAGTTGTAGCAATTTAATTAAGTTAAATTGAGTTATGGTTAGTTAAACTAGTTCTAACTTTTGGAGGAACTAGTGGAAGGTCAAGTTGTTGAAGTGGAACTTCAACCACACTCGGTGATCAACAAGATAACTGATAAATTATCTTAAATTAGTTCATGGATGCAGAGAATTCAAGTTACCCTGTTGAGAATGGAGTTCAAGGGAAGTGTACTATCAGTTGTAAACTAGTTCAGGTTGTACAAGTGGTGCATACAATGAGGGAATTTACCTAAAGGAGCTTCACAATCTAATGGAGGAAAATTCTTATTAAATAAGGGCTTAATTCCTCGAGGAACAAAGCAAGGAAACATGAGTTTGGAGGATCAAATTTTTGGCTAAGTATTTTCCAAGGTTAGTCAGTCAGGCAGAGGATAGAAGATACAAGTGTAGGTTGAGCTCAAGATTGAGCTGAGCACATTATATTCACCCAGGTTATTTGATTAATGAAATATAGGCAGTAAAGGGTTTTGAGCAGTTACAGTTACTTTCCCCTAGATAAATATTTGTGTATGTGTGTTGAATATTGATACATGTTAATGATTGTGTTCTCGATCGTGAATTTTCTTCTACAAATTAGTACCGTAGCTTCTACCCTTGTGATTTAGAAAATTTCATGAGCAATTTAGAATCTACACATTAATGTATACACTAATCCTCCATATTCCTTTAGTAAGCAAACTATATTCTAGTTTAGAAGGTGAAATTTATTTTCACCGCCCTTTCCTCCATGCCAGAGGAATCTTATTGTCAAGGCACTCATTTGAGAGAGAATGCTCTTAGGGGCGATTAGTCCCGAGCCTAGATATATTGGGAGAGTGGAGAATACCAATTTGATGAGGATGGTTTTACCTGCCAGATTTAGACATATCACACCCCATCCTTGTATCTTCTTATTAAATTTTTTCACGATGTCTTCCTAGTATTCCTTTGAAGGAGATCCTAAAAATATAGGGATTCCTAGATATTTGAAATGTTTATATATAGCTTGAGCCAAAAATCCCAAAATTGTGGCAATATCATGCATTGTAGAGTATGAGCAGTTCCATCCATAAAGTTGGCTTTTCTTTTTATTTACATGACCCCCTGACAACCCTAGGTATAAATATAAGATAAATTTAAATATTTTCGCTATGGTTTTGGAGGCTCCTCCAAGAAAAAAATTGTCGTCTGCAAACTGTGAATGATTTATATTTTTAACATTTCTCGTTATGCTTATCTGTGGTAGGGAGCCACTCCTTCTTTCCTTTTCAATATACCTACTTAGACTTTCTTTAACCATAATGCATAAGAGGTGACATGGGGCATCCTTACTTGAGGCCCTTGGAGTCTTTGAAGAAAGGAGTTGGTCTTCTGTTTATTAAGGGGGTGATCCAAGGGGAGGTTATACAAGATTTTTTCTCGTGAACAATTGACTACATAATCCCAATTTTTTAATAATGATGAAAATGATAAAGTGAAACACCCAATCAAAGGCATTTTCCATATCCAATTTGACTATGAAGCCTATTTCTCCCTCCTCATTGCTTGTGTGGATAACTTCTTGAACAAGGATGATATTGTCTAGAATATACCTTTTCTTGAGGAAACCTCCTTGATTCTCTAGTATGAGTCTCGAAAGTATCAACTTTTGTCTACTAGCAATGATATTTGTCTTAATATTATATGAGGCATTACATAATGATATTGGATAGAAGCGAGAAAATTTCTATGGATTGGTCTATTTTGGAAAGAGAGCAAGAAAAGAGGATTTTGTATTCCCACATATCTTGTTTTTTTCCATTGACCAATTTATCATTTGTTGAATTTAATCTTTTGTGATCCATATCAAGCTTTTTGAGAAGAATTTTCAGCGTAAATCACACTCGTTGGTTCAAAAAACGTCGACAAATGCAATTTATCATTCTTATAAACTATCTCTTTATCACATTCCAGCATAACATGTAGAAACTAATTGTGAACCCATCTAAGATTGGTGCCTTATTCTGATCCATACACCATATGGCCTTGACCACCTCCTGCTCTTCAATCTTTCAATCTAAACATTGATTCTATTCATTTGATACCTTTAGGCAAAATGTAATGAGAAAATCTTATGCCTTAGCATAATCTATCTCACCACCCATTGTGAATAGGGCTTGCAAATAGTTATATGCTTCCTGTTTTTTTCTATAAAGGAAGTAATTCTTTCCCTCCCTTCTAAGGCCATTTCCGTAAATCTATACCTTAATTCCCTTACCTAGGTTTGTTTGTGAAAAAAGGTTGTATTCCTATCCCCTTCCTTGAGCCATGTGCTTATCGATTTGAGGTGTCAATACTCCTCGTCCTTTCTACATTACTAAAATTATTGTGTATTTAGTTCTTTCTCCTTGACTATATGGATTTTTGTTACTTCACAATTCTCCATAATTATTGTGTGTTGATCCATTTCCTAATGTAAGATTTCTTTCTTTTTCCTCGAGGAGCATAGAAGTCTCTAGCCCATTATCACGGTGCCTGTTTAACCTCCTTCGGTTTTGATTCACATACATAAGGTTGTGATCCTGTGATTAGTGTGTGCCCCACTTGTTTTATGATATCTATCACTCCTTCTTATCACACCCAATATGGATTGAACTTGAGAGGGATTGGGCCCAAATATTCTCCTTTCTCAATTACCAATTTTGCTGGTCAATGATCTGATTCATCAAGGGGCAAGATCACTAAATATGCGTCCCTTCCCAATAAAACTGACAAACTATGTATTAGAAAGCGATCTAATCTTGCAATGATGTGCCCTCCCCCACACCTTCTATTTGACCAGGTGAATCTATCTTGCGATGTCTTGGCATCGATCAAGGCCCATTCTACCAAGAGATCCTCTTCTCTCTCCCTAAAAGGATCACAACCAACGAGCCTACCTTATTTTCCTGTGAAGTCGACGTGGTATTGAAGTCTCTATTGGAAACAATGTTTAATATTGAGAGGGGGGGTGAATCAATATTAACACTCATTTAAGCTTTTATTCCAATTTATCTTTACTCATTCATACTTGACATCCACTATATGAGACCAACCATTAACAAACCATAACAACAACCATATGAATCAACATAAGCACACACATCATGAGCAACACACATATGACATAGAGATTTAAAGTTGAAACCCTTCTGAGAGAAAAATCACCAAATATTTTCTTATTATTGATGTAAACTTAAGAGCACCTACTCTATTACATCATTCTATTTGTGAACCACCACTCACAAGAAGCACCAACTCCCTTTGATTTTTTGCTAGCACCCACTAGCAGGAAGCACTAACTCCCTCATTTTATAGACACCTGATCAAATTACCAGAAGCGCCATGTGAAGCACAAACTTCATGGATTTTTTGCAAGCACCAACTTGCACCTCCTTAGATTTATGCAAGCACCAAATGGCAGGAGGCCCCAACCCCCAACCTTTTCTCAGATACCCACTAAGATGGAAGCACCAACTTCCTGTGTAGGCTCCAACCGACACTCAATAAGGAAATAATCCTATATGCTCCATGCCATGAGAGGAGGGGCTTTTGGGATAGGATGGAGGCTAGTGGTCTGGTGAAGACTATGTCTATGGTTATTGCTAGTGATTTCAATGCTACAGTTGCTAGTGATGAAAGTTGGGGACCTCGTAGTAAAAATGATCTAATTGTCTCCTTTCTAATTTTTTTTTTGAGCAAAACCATTTATTAGACATGCATTCCGATCCCATTATTCCCACTAGGAAAAATGGCAGATCGGGCCTAGAGTATATTTGCAAAAGGATTGATAAATTTCTCGTGCATGAGAATCTACTGGAGTATTTGGTTAACATGAGATCTTGGGTGGTGCAAACCAAAATATATGATCACCTTTTGATTATCTTACAGTGGCGAAGGGAGGACATTAGGAGGGTTATCGCATTCAAATTCGATAGGATGTGGCTACAAAAAGACTGCTTGAACACTCTGGTGAGGGAATTTTCGTCTTTGGGGGATTTCAATGAAATCACATGTGGTATGGATTTGTTTTAAGAAAATATTAGTCTTCTTAAGAAGGAAGTGCGTAAATGAGAACAAGTGGAGAAGGCTAAAATGAAAATGGACCTAGATCATATTTGTGCTTAAATGGAGTTTTTTGGTCATCATATTGACCTCACCTCCCCTTTTAAAATGCATCTAGATAGATTGTAGGAACTGGAAAGGCAGAAAAGGCATATTATCAATTTTCAGGAGGCTTCTAGGCATCTCAAAAGTTGAGTTATTGGGATCTGAGAAGGTGATTGTAATACAATTTTTTTTCCTCATTTTGTTAATCAAAGGAGGTACAAGAATGTCATATGGTAAATGGATAATGTGGGGAGCGGGGTGGGGGAGCTATCACTACTAGTGGCATTCAGTTAGTGATTGTGAAATATTTTGAGTGTTTATATTTGGCTCAAGATGGCTTGGACTATGCCGATCTACTGTGGGGTGCTTAACAGTTTCCTTGTATGTTTTCGGAGGAATCCAATGTTTTTATTCACAAACTTATAACCTTCGAAGAAGTACATGGTGTTATCAAATATTTTGCAAAAGACAAGTGTCCTCACCGAGATTGCTAGAAAGTGGAAATTTTCCTTCATTTCTTTGATCTTATGGGGCAGGACATTCTCAATATGGTTGAATAATATCATTTAGGTGGTCAGGTTTTAGGTGAAATTAACTTTCCCTTTATCGCATTGATTCCCAAGTCTTCACACCCTGACACCTTCTTTGTTTTTGGTCCCATCTCCCTTTGTAATATAACCTACAAGTTGATATCAAAATTCATTGCAAGTCAAATTAAGGAGTTCCTATCATCCTTCATATCACCTGAACAATTTGGATTCCTATCCGGTCGTCAGATTCATGATGTGGTTGCTTCAACTCAGGAATGTCTACATTCTATGCAAACAAAGAAGAAAGAGGCCATTATTATGAAAGTAGATATACACAAGGCATATGATTGTGTTGACTAGACATATCTGCACTTGATCCTTTTTAAAATTGGTCTTTGTATGGAAAATATTACTTGGATTAGGGCATGTGTCTCTATGAAAAATTTCACGGTGTTAATTAATGGCTACCTGTCAGTTTTTTTCTCGACGAGTATGGGCCTTTGAAAAGGATGTTCCTTATCTTCTTTATTATTCATATTGTTTATGGATGGTCTTAGCCTAAAGATCAAGGAGGCACACTCACCAGGAATATTTCAGGGGTTTTAGGTAATCTGATTCATCTCAGTGACACACTTTTTTTCGTTGATTATAATTTATCATTTGGACAGGTTTCTTGGGAACAGTGGAAGGTTTTTTTTATCATATATTGGTTATATTTGGAGTTTCCCCGGGTCTGATCATGAATGGAAACAAATCAATCATGTTACATTCCTTTGCAAGTCTAGAAGTTATTCTTCATATTGCTAGGTTTTTTAAGGTTGAGGCCTCGCACATTAAGGGAGGTTTGTTTGGCTTTAGATTGAAGCCTAAAATCTATAGGGTTGAGAACTAGCAAAGGATCATGGAGAATTTTTCGAGGTACCTTTCTCTCTAGACTTATTGTCATCTCTCGCTGGAGGTTGGTACATGCTAGTCCAATCTATATTACAACAGTTATCAATATATTGGATGCATATATTTAGGATTCCTCAATTAATCATTAACAAAATCAAAGCCATCATGGCTCACTTTCTTTGGTATGGGAATAAAGTGCATAGAAAAATCCATTTGGTTAACTTTGAAGAAATTACTACGAGTAAGAAATTTGGCTAGGCTCTTCTAATGAAATCATTGTGGCAGGCTTTATTTGGTAGGGGTATTTGGCAAGATATGATTGCTGAGAAGTATCTACGGGTCGTGTTTTTTTAGATTGGTATAGAATGGGTATGATTGGGGTTAAAAAGGGCTCTTACATTTGGATGAGTTTCTCAAAGGTCAGTAAATGGTTTCTTGAAAATATGCCTTGGTCTTTTGGGAGGGGTGATAAAATTATTTTCGGAAGGGATTCCATTTTGGGAGTAAGTTCTTTGCATCATTCCAATACTTATCTGATTAATGCTCGACATTCTATAGACATATTATTTCAAGATTAAGCTATTGTGCGGTGGCAGACATATCTCCCGTACCCAATGTGGAAGAGAGTGGAGGAGCTCAGTTTATCGAATGGTCTTGTGACATCCTGGCATAAGCTCATTCGGATGTTTCACTTGGCAGGGTTCATGAAGAAGGATATGGGTTTTTCGCAAGTGTGGGATGGTGTTAGGAAAAAGTTCTCAGTGGTGGTTTCATACATTTATCAATTTATCTCAAATTATGTCACCCCAGTGTTAACATGTGTTGGTTCAATATTGTTTGGAGGTGGCAGGGGCCTTTAAGGATGACCCTCTTCTCTTAGCTAGATTGGAAGAATAAGATCAAACACATGGGATAACCTCTACAAACGGGGATTTCTTGGGCCTGGGAGGTGTGTTTTTTTTCATTTGGATCAGGAAAGTGTGGCACAATTGTTTATCCATTGTCCCTTCTTGGTGGAAGTATGGGGGAGTATATTTAAGCAAGTCCAAATTTCGCAGGCAGATTCCTTCGATTCGTTGGAGTCTTGTTTGAAGTGGTGGTTTAGTAGAAGAGGGAGGTGTAAAATGCTTCCTCCATACATGGTATGGGAGATTTGGCATGCAAGAAATATGGCTACCTTTGAAGATAAACCTCCCAATGTTCCTAGAATTTGTACAAAAATCATGGTTTCATTGTCGAAGGGGAGGATTCCAATTCAGGACAATAATAATTCCAGGACATGTTATCCCCCACTTGAAGTGGTCTTTCCTGCATGATTTTTTGATGGCACGACACGGGATGATATGTATGGATGCAAGCCATGGCTAAGGATTAACACTCGTATTCACTTTCTCCTTTACTAGTATGGTGGTTTAGTTTTGAATTCAAAGGTGAAATTACTGGCACTTTGGGGGCTGTTGGTTTTTGCAAAACATCTTTAGCTATTGAAGTTCACTGTGTGTGAAGACTCTAGATCCACTATTGAAGTTGTGTCTGGGATATCCTACTTCTTGGTGCCCTCTCTAGTTGGATGGATAGATCACATTAAGCCTCTTATTGGCTTTTTTCTTATAGTAGTTCCCTTACACATGTCTACCAAGAATGTAAATTGGTGGAAAATGGACTCTCTAAATAATGATATTTCAGATTTATAATTGATGAAAAAGGGAAATCTTGAGATACTTTAAATATTTTTTCCCTGGATTTCAGAATTGCTATTTTGATTATAAAATCTGAATGTGTTAATTTGATATAACTATGTTACCTTATTCTTCCTTAAAATTTAAGTAATAGTACTGGATTTATAGTGTTGATCTGTCTTTTTTTTTTAATTATTATATATATATAATGGAATGCCTAGGGCCGACATAAAAAAAAGGGATATCTCTAGACATTCATGAAACGAGGTAAACCAACATGTATGGCTCTGCATGGCTCTCCACGTCAGTATTGAAATTGAAAAGATGCGATCCAGTCTTCCCCATCTAATATCAGTAAGCATAAGTCAAGATGAGTTGCTTCCAGCCGTTAAAAATAGAAAAGTCGAATGGAATGTTGGAAACCGTTGGCAGTTTAAAGCAGGTGCAACTTTACAAGTGTTCGGTAAACATATTGAATTTTATGAGAATGAAAAATTATCTTCTTACTAATCCGACTTTCTTCTTGGTCCTGGATTGGGTTAGATTTAAGCATTTTTATCTACATATAAACTAAATATATTTCAAATATTATATTTTTTTTTACAATAATTTTTAAAAACAATATAAACATTTTAAAAATAATATAAACATGTGTAGCAATTTATTCGGCTGAGAGTTGAGCGGTCAATTTCTAATATTTCTTAATTAGTTTGATAAGAAAATCTTTTAATAAAAAATACATGTCATTCAAATTATTATAACATGACCTCAGAATATAAGTTTTAATGTTCTAACATTTTATGGAATTCTTTTATTTAGTTATTTTTCCATATTCAAAATTATAATTTTTATTTTAATACTTAAAATAAAAATATATTTTTTTATGAAATAAATATTTTATTTTATTATGGGATTAATATTTAATAATATTTTTATTCAAATATAAATGTATAAATAATTAATTATTATTATAAATTAAATAATTTATTTTATTAATATTGAAATTTGATAGTCACTTAATCAAATGTCTTTTCACTTAAAAAGGATTTCTAAAATTATTTGTTTTTAAATACAATTATTCAACTAAATTTATAAAGAAAACATGATTTGAAATTATCCTGCAATAGTTGTGGGAACCAGTGATTATTGAATATTGTAAAATAAATACTTTCGAATAGCTTTTATGTATGATATTGATAATGTCAAAAACAAAATTATGAGGCTAGTTAATTTAGATTGCGAAAACTATCCAATCCACATAAATTTAATATTTAATTATCCATTCCACATAGATTCATCCCTATTGGATCTAGAATGGAGATAGACATTCAATAATGCTTTGTCCTATCTAAGAAATAAGAATGTATACACAAATATTAAGTATTGATTTGTTTTGTTTTATTGATAAATTTAAAATGTTTTTTAACTTTTCTAAATTTTAGATTTATTTGATTAAAATTTTAAACAAATTTGTGATATTTTAATATTTAAAATGTATAATAATATTATTATATAAAATAATTTATATATATTAAAAATATATAGATATAAATTTAGTATAAATATTAATAAATAATGTGATTATTTTATATATACATATATTTTTTTTATTATATAAATAAATTTATATAAATATATCTAAATATAAAATAATTAAACATAAAAATATATAAAATAAAAAGGATTACATGGAGAATATTGAAAAATAATTATAAATTGTTTATTTATATCTTTGAAATGGAATGAGGTAGTATAATTTTATTTTTTTACTTGTTAAAATAAAAATTTCATATCTAAAACACTTGTTTCTAAAACTATATATCTATATCTATTTTGATAAACAAAAATTTCATATCTAAAACACTCGTTTCTAAAACTATATATCTATTTTGATAATTTAACTAGAAATATTGACGGAAGTTGAAATATTTGATGATAAGCTAGTTGACGGTGAAATTTCACCGTGCCCCTTGATCTTAACCACCATGGAATTTATATTTCCCATAGGAGACGTCCTAACAACGTCTTTTGTTCATATTTTTTAATTGAATAGAATATTAAATTGAGATGTTGTCAAAAGAATGAAAGTCGGAAACACAAATTTAAATATAAACCATAGTTGTTTTTTTTCCAAATATGCGTTACACCAAGAACTTCATGTAATCACGGTAATGTATTAAGTCAAAATGTGCAATATGTTATCGATTGGTTTGTTATGTGTGGTTTATTAGGGTAGAATAGATAGCGATGGGTCTTAGATTAATTTATTAGGTGTGGTTTGTAAGGATAGAATAGATAGTGATGGGTTTATTGTTAAATTATTTTATGATATAAAATATTAGTTTTAATTTTTATATAAAAAAATTTAATTATCTTAAAAATTAATAAGTCAAATAAATAATTTTGATTACTTTCTTAAATTACAATTCAAACCTAACTTAATCTTTGAAAAACTTAAACAACCTGATAAACAACAAACAAAAAAATAATTTGCCATCTCTAAAATTACATCCGGATAAGGACTATCACGTCACTATCCTGTCTTCAATAATTTGGCATGGGCTGTTCTTAACACTTTGTGGTATAATGGAATATTCTGTATTGATCCATGTGTCAAATGTGCTTTACTGAGATAAATGAACTTCAACTTCTTGTGAAACAAAAAAATTTAATTGGATGACAAATGTATTTATAACATGAAGCAGGAAACCCTTTTTATATGACAAATGTATTTATAACACAAAGCAGGAACGTTTCCGTGAAATCTCAATAGGTGGGATAAATGTTTCATGAAGTTCAACTTCTTGCGAAACAAAGAAAAAGTTAGATAACAAAATGTATTTATAACATGAAGCAGGAGAAACAAGTGTCATGTTTCCGTGAAATGATTTACTCCCATACGTTAAAGTAAATGTATATTAAATGCTTTGGGCATCTTCTGTTATTAATTGTAGTTTCTCCTGATGTATTTTGGGATCCAACGTCCTATGGTCTCTAAATCGAGGTTTCTAAACTATGCTCTATAACCAGCTTGTTTTCATTAACAGACGGTGTGTTTTTTCTTGTGGATAAAAAGGTCTAGTGGCTTACCCGCTGTTGAGTGGGAATGATTGTAGATGACGTAAGTCAGTTTGGTTTTGAACGATAAGTGTACGAATGGCTCGCAGATCTCTAAGCCACTGTGCAACCTTTTGGGCCTCGATTGCAGATTTGAGGTATCCAACCGCTAGTTGACATTAGTCGATGTCAATTGAATATCCACACTGCAATTAGGAGTTGGTGTAGGAATTTACAGGGTAAGTTCCTCAGACAGAACACCAAAAGGACACCGCTCACAAACAGATCACAGATCAATACACTAGTATTTTGACGTGGTTAAAACTCTCATAGAGGGAAACAGTCCATGGCCTACGCCAACGTGGCTACTACAGGCAATTTATTAATAAAAGAATGAAAATTTACATAAGCTTCTCATGCACGGTTAACTTTCAAATGACCCTCCATGCGCTTTAAATAGAATTCATGGACCAATCGGGTGTCAAGCCACGGATCAAGTGTCGGTAATACCGAGGAGAGA
This sequence comes from Pinus taeda, assembly GCA_000404065.3. Classification (NCBI taxonomy): domain Eukaryota; kingdom Viridiplantae; phylum Streptophyta; class Pinopsida; order Pinales; family Pinaceae; genus Pinus; species Pinus taeda. Next base: position 275,286 of record APFE030123312.1, on the reverse strand, counting down.
ATGAACCGTCGGATCACTACATATCGTGACCGTCGGATTGTAAGTTACAAAATGTACAACGGTAAAGAAACACACTTTACCTAACTCTATACCTAACTCCATACTAGACCAAGTTGAACTTAACTATTTCCTATGTGTCGGAATATCCTAACAACAGATCTGTACCTAGACTGGCTCCTCCTCCAGAATGGAAAACTATAGGACCATTCAACATGCCTCCTCAATGACCTCCATAATCTTCTTGCTATGATTGGTCCTCCTAAAAGTTGGTCAGGACCTCAAATGATTGTTCAAACAATTGTGTGCAGTTTGCTACTACACTATCCACCACCACTACTACTTTTGTGACAAAAGTCGCCCACTGTTCCTTCACTTCTGGCGGAGATGAAGGCTGGACCCTCAACTATAACTCTATAATTTGCAGGTTCAACTCCAACTAAACCCATGCCATCTCAGTCCGAGTGTCATGCACCCCTATGGCTAGCTTACAGATCTGTACCTAGACTGGCTCCTCCTCCAGAATGGCAAACTATAGGACCATTCAACATGACTCCTCAATGACCTTCATAATCTTCTTGCTATGATTGGTCACCTCAATCTCAGCGGCGATGTTAGCATCTCTCTGTAGAGCCATTTTCTCGTTGTTGATCTGCTATTCACTAATCACCTGGAAGGTGTGGTGCTCATGGACCCTCAGTTATGAAATTACTCCATCGTGCAAGAGGTGGAGTGCTTCACGTGAGAGCATTGCTAGGTTCAACCCTACTCCCTTTAGGGCACTGACAGTGGGCCTATCAGCCTCCTTCTTTGTGGTTAGTGCTCCATCCGGTAGCACTATCACATTGGAAGCATTCGTGCACAACATATCGGTAGCCTCTGAAGTGCCGATAGCCAGGTTAGTAGACACTGTTCTAGCCTGTGACACGTGGGTCTACAACTCCTGCAAGATTGTCTGAATAGCCCCCAAGATGATCTGCTGCTGCTGCTCATATTTTTCTAGGGCCTCCGCCGTGACATCCCTCACAGTGTCACCAATACCATGCAAGTCACCCTCTATTAATGTGATGGGATCCAGTGATGCCTTGGTCGCCTTTGTTTTCTTCCTGGGCCCTCTTTTTTCTAGCTCTCTTTGGCGCTTGATGCGGGTGGATGTCTCCTGAGGGTCTGTGTCGTGCTGTTCTATTTCTTCCTCTGTCTTAGGTGAAGGAGACCATGCACCTTTGTGAAAGCCCCAATTTGTACCACCTATCTACTTCCATGTCTGCTGCGCAGCCTCATGCTATGCCTGAGCCTTATCAGTAGACTCTTTCTTCCTCTTTTGGGCCAGTTGTGTCATCTTAAGCTTGGCATCCTCCTTTTTTTGTTGGGTAGAGGACCTGCTCCCACCCATCGCCAAGTCCATTGTAGAGGGCCACTCTGCCAGCCATTGATCAAGCATTGCATCAATGACATCATCTGTTGCCAGATAAGGCAAGTCATACAATTTCTATGTAGGGTCCTTTCGCACCCTGATGGATACTTGATGGAAGTCAACTTTGAATTCGAAATAGCCCTGCAGGTTGGTGTACACTGTTGGCGACAATCACAATTTTCTATTGATGGCCATCCCGATGTTCATATCCATCAAGATCCAAAATATCTTGTTGTCCCTGACGCACTGCAGGTCCTTGGTTGCCCACATCGAAGCATACTTCGCTGCTTCTAGGAGGTCTGGAACGACTAAAGGGAAATAGATGTCCTCTGGTAACTCCCATGCTGCCAGTGCAATTGATAGCAAGAGCAATGTATAGTGGAACATCCTACTGAGTTCTTGTGCTTCACAACAACTGACCAAGAACTCCCTGTGAAAGTACTCCAACTAGTTGAACTGAACTCCTTCAGTGCATTGTTCTGAGAGTGCAATGACAAGCACCAGCACCTCATCGGTGCGACACTTCCTCATCGTCTTCCCTGCTAAGATCTATGTGGCTACCTTCACAGCAGGGTCACAGATGCTGGATATAGCGTATTAGCGTGGGTTCTTTATTAGTTTAAATTTTTCTTTCATTGATTCCATGAGAACCTGCTCGCCACCTTTTCTGCCAAAGATCATCGCTAGATTCTCTCATGTATATGGCAGTCACGTTATCGAGTGAATCAACCTATCTGTGTTGGGTATTAGCTCCTCCAACCATAGAAACCCATCATGCACTAAGCACAATAATTGCTTGATGACTAAAACTATTATCGAGGTGTGGTGATAGTGTGACACCTAGAGCAGGTTGAGAAACCCTACCTTTTCTACTCCCTTGAGCCACCCCTACAGTTCTAATGCGGTCATTTCCATATTCATATCAATGATGCGGTGCATCAGCTGCTCAGGCACCAGGTGTGCGAACTTCTCGTGGTCTGCCAAGTCCCAATCTTCAAGTTTCAGCAGCGGCACTTATGCCAAGCATGTACCGTAAAAAACAATTTCGTCCGATGGTAGAGGGGTTTGCATAGGAGTCTTGCTCTCATCCATGTCCTTTGGTATCTTTTTCTTAGGCTTGCATGGAGGGAATTACTCCAACAACTGAGTAATATTGTTCGCGCCCTAGTTTTCAACCTCCTCTACTTCGACTCCCACATCCTTGTTGTCCATGGGGATGTACTCAATGTCTTCTTCCTTCAGCTCCAAATTTATAGCTTTTTCCTTCTCCTATATGGTAGGTTTCGATGGGTTTCTCCTGGGCGATGTGCACACTGGTATAGCAGGGTACTTGCCCTTCTTATCTTTCACGATTTCTTTGGTGGGGGTTGGCTTCAGTCTTGGCGTTCTCAGTGATTTAGGGACTTCAGCAAGCACTTCGGTGACCTCTAGAGTAGCTACGTCTACCTCCATCTCAACTTCTGGCACTGATTCTTCTCCTTTGGTATCTACAACTTCCGTGGGCGTCGACATGATTTTTTGTATGAACTATTGTGTCTCCTTTGGCAATGTCTCAAATACTTTACTAGCTACCAAAAGTTTGTAGTTCTCACGATTCATGTGCGCCTGAGGGCTCAACAACTCAATTATCAAATTGCCAAGTGTTTTTCGCTGGATAGCCACTTGTAATTTATAGGGCATTTTGAATTCAAATTCAACCATTCTCGCAAAATTAGATTCATTAATGTCAGATTAGTGACAGATTTTCAAGGATATGAGCCATAAATTTCATCTTAAATGCTAGTTGCCCGTTCCATTTGGTCGAATTTCAACCATCAAATCATGAATAGTGACTTTAATGGTCACTTTCTGGCTAACCTGCGTGATTTCTCCCTGGGTAGCACAACCCCCTTCACGCTACTACAAACCCTGTGAAACTTCCTTGATTTGCACAATCCTCCAATCATGTAGCTCCCTAACCCGGGCAGTGTAGTTTATAGTTTCATGCTTCCTTTCAGCTACCTGGAGCAATAAGACTGTGTTACCTTTATCTAGTCACGTGGCTGGACCACTAGTGTATGGCTTCAAGTGACTGTCATTCACCTTCCCTAGGAAGGGATCTCCATTCAATTTGACCAGCTATAACACTCCTCCATCGGTAATCTCCTTAATGACATAGGGCCTTAACTAGTACATTCAGAATTTCCCTAGAAATTTATCAAAATTACTGTCATATAACAAAACCAGGTCATTTACCTTAAAGGTGTGCAACTTAATATGTCAATCATGCCATGCCTTTTCGGGCTACTTTTGGACTTGTTGGTGAAATCCAGCTAGAAATATCTCTTCCTCAAGTTCATTCAGTTGTGCAAGCCTTTTCTCCAGGGCTCTGTGATTTGCCATACCTATGATCATTGATATGTGCAGACTAGGCACAACATACTCCATAGGCATTACTGCTTCAACACCATAGACAAGCCTAAAGGGGGTTTGTCCAATCAACTTCTTGTGTGCCGTTCAATAAGCCCATAGCACTGCAAGTATGTGTAGGTCCCAATCACTTAACTAAGAATCACAAACCTTGGTTGGCATGTTCTCTAGCACTTTATTGAATGATTACACCATCTTGTTAGCCTATGGGTGATAAGGTGTGCTCTTCTGGTGGTATACCTGAAATTCCTCCATCAACATGTTGATCGTATCATTCAGAAAGTGTGCACTGTGATCCCTCATCAAGATATTTAGATAGACAAATCACGTTAGCACATGTTCAAAGAGGAACTTTGCAATATTCATGCCTGTGTAATCCTTCACAGGCTATGTCTCCTCCCAACGAGTCAAATACTTCATCGTGGTAATAATGTACCTTGCTCCTGTCTTTCCTTGGGGCTGAATGGTTCCCACAAAATATATTTCCCACTTCTCGAAAGGTTGCAATGTCATCTGTGGATATTCAAAGGCATCTCATCCCTCCACAATGGCATACCAGTCCTTTGACATACATTACATGCCTTAAAATATGCTTTTGAGTCCTGTTGGAGGGTTGGCCACCACAACCCTGCGCATAGAATATTCTGCGTGGTCGCTCTCCCTCCATAATGTCCTCCTATGGCACCCCCATGAGCATCCACAAGGATGTTGTTTTTTTTAAACTCAGGTACATATCGTCACAATATCTCATCAGACCCCATTTTATACAGAAGCCCAAAAATGACCGAAAAATCTATCGCGCACACTACTAATTCCTTTTTATGCTAGATGGTGTATCCATCTAGAGTAGTCCCTATAATTAGAAAGTGTATTATATCATCAAAATGGCCATCCGCTATGTGCATTACAAATAGTTGCGCATCAAACAATCCTTCCTCCAAATTAGTGGGCTCTTCACTTGTTTCAATGTGCGACAAATGGTCTGGTCCCGCATTTAATCATCCGGTCTTCACAATAACTTTAAAATCGAACTCCTAGAATAATAAGAGCCACTTGCAGATTCTTCCCCCCAACATAGGCTCATTGACTAGGTATTTCAACACGGAGTGATATGTATACATTTTAAAATGGCCACCAAACATGTAATGCCTAAACTTATGGAGTGCATATACCATGGCTAACCCTTTGTGCTCGATGGTGGAATAGTTCTTCTACTTGCAAACACGATAGGGTGGTCTAGGTCTTCTCCGCTAGCATGTGTCAGTATTACTCCTAGCGCCATACATGATGCATCGACATGTACATGAAACTCCTTCTTCCAGTCTGTCAAGACTAGGATCGGTGCAATGACCATCTTTTCTTTCAATACATCCAGGCTCTTCTTACAATATTTGTTCCATCAGAATGTGACATCCTTTTTCAACAACTTCTCCATAGGTGTGGTGATCTGGGCATAACTTTTCATAAACTTTCTATAATATCTTGTATGTATCAGGGTAGCATGCAGCTATTTCACACTCGGTACTTCTAAGTTCAGTATCACCGCAATCTTGGCAGGGTATACTATCAGTCCTTGTCTACAAAGCACATGACCCAGCAGGGTCCCGAAAGGAACACAAAACAAGCACTTCTTCAGATTGAGCATGATCTGATATATTTGATAGGTATCCAGCATCATTCATAGGCTTGTTACATGATGTTTCACCAACCCAAACATAGTCCAATCATCAAAGTATAATTCCAGGAACTTATGAATGAACGCTTTGAATGCAGCCACAACTAGGTGCAAAAAAATTGTAGGCGCATTCTTCAACCCAAACGGAATTACAGTGTACTGAAAACGACCCCACTCAGTTGTGAAGGTTGTCTTACTCCTATATTCTGCGATGATTTTGATCTGGTGGTACCCCGAGAACCCATCAGTGAAGGAATATGCCTCTTGCCCACCTACATTGTCCAACACTTCATCATTGAATGGAGTTGGGAAAGGATCATGTAGGCAAGCGTCACTCAGCTTTCTGAGATCCACACATATCCTTATTTCATCGTTTTGCTTCTTTTCCTATACCACCATTGGGCTTACCCAATCAGATTCTTCCATAGGCTCAATAATTCCTGTCGTGAGCATCTTATCTAGCTCTAAATGGACCTTTTCCTTGTACTTCAGATTAAGATGGTAAGGCCTTTGCTTAAAAGGCTTTGCGTCGGGCTTCAATGTGATTTTCAAATGCCTAGGTCCCCGATTATCCCTTTTAGATCCATAAACTTGGTAGGGAATAAATCCTGGTATTTGAGTAGCCCATTTACGCTGAATCAGGCTTAAAGGATCTGGCGGTATCCTAAATATTGCTGCTTTCACCTCTTGTAGCGCTTCATTAATACTGTCAAAATCATCTTCAAAACTTAATGTCATTATGAATCCTTCACATAGAATATCCTATTCACCTGTCCCATGGCAGAGCTATGTTTCTACAAATTAGTTCATTGGGACAATATTTAGGGTATGACAGAACAAGTGCACCCATTTAGGTTGGGGCTTCTCTCCATAAGCCTGAGCCCATTTTGCCAAGTATGCACGCGGATGATCCTGCCCATCATACTTGTCTGTCATTCAAACCTTCTCCTTCCCAAAGCATGTCCTCATAATTCTCCTACATTTGCGCCAATCATCAAAGCTTCCCTTGTGCATACGCCACCATCTTGCTAGCATAGTGTGCATTTCCCAGTCTAATGCCTGGAAGCGCTGCTTTTCTGGTACCTCCCTCTCAAATGCATCTAGAAAAATATCTACATCATTCAGGCCATCATAAGTGCGCAGGCTCCTTACCTCCGAAAACACACAACACAACGATCAGTTCATCATATTACAACTTAGTGTAGTTACCTCATGTAACTGTTTCTGCCAACATTCTAGTTCTTCATCAAAGTTCAAGGTGCATGAAATCTCACAATCCCATGTAATTCGTCCATCCATTGTTGGATTCACCCAATCTTGGTCTCGCATTTGTTATATTATAGTTACAGTCCAAATCATCATTGCTCTCATAATCGCAGACTGGTTCAGTATAGTGCGATCCCTCAGTAGGATCTAGAGGTACTAGTAGGCAAAGTGATTTCTTATCAAATACCATCTTTCACTTCTTTAGATTGATTACCCCCTTCATATCAGTAGCCCAATCACTTCCAAGGAGTGTAGGGTAGGGGTTGTTGTCATCCACAATTTCTATCACTTTAAAATCAGCCAGCATGCTTGCACCTTCAATATCTACAGTCACCCCCTGCAGCCGCCCCATAGAGATGATCTTCTACTGATTCGCCATCCTTAGCTAAATCGGAGAGCACTGCAGTGCGGGTCTTCCCATCCGTTCCCAATTCTTTTTTGGTAATACATTTGTTTCTGACCCCAGGTAAAAGATAACCTGATCCATCTCATACTCTCCTATATGCACAATCAATCTCATGTCTCATCCCATCCTTGTTTTATGCTTACCAAGATTTCGTACTATGCACGGCTCAGCAGGAGTGTTTTTGGTGTATCTATATATGAGATCCTGCAACCTCTTCACAACCTTGCTATCATGTAGTAGCTTCACACAGGTCTCCAAGAAGGTTGTAAGCATAGAAGGGTCAATCTCCTGATCAGACTTATCTTTGCTTCCTAAGGTGGAGGCCTCAGGGAAGCTCTTCTTCGCTTCCATGAAGGTTTCTCGTGTGCACTCCAAACTGAAGTCAACCTTATTCGTCAAAGCTTTGCACACCCATGTACTATCTTCGATTTGTTTCCCCATGTCATCTCCTGTTGCGACTCCACTTTGAAGCACTATATTAAGATTTAGATCCTCTTCGTGTAGCTCAGACCTCATCATCTGTAGGTTCTAAGTCAGCGAAGGTAGTAGCGTCCCTTTGTCATGTATCCTTGCTATCAGTGTAGGGTAATATTATGTTTCATGATCAAACAAAGTGAAATAGTTGCATAATGGACATGTTGGGTTAGTAAAATCATAGGCATCGTGTCTTGGTCCTCCACAATTGTAGCAAATCAAATGTCCTCAACCTCTGCTAGGTCCTCCTCCACCTCAGCCTCGTCCATGCCCCTAAAATCATGTCCGCACCATCCCCACACTCTGGTCAAGGGGTCGTGTTTCTGCCTGTACCCTATAGGCGGGTGTTCTATCCATCATCAACCCATAGCTTCTACAGTTATGCTCATCATGCCCTACCAATCTACAGAAGTTGTAGAACAGCTGCTGCAGTGTCTGTACAAACTTCTGTAGCAAATGATAGTTATCTGTGGCATGTTTTTCTGCAATCTAACATATAGCACACCACAATGCATGCTCCTCGATTGGTACTGCCTAAGCTTCCGGCCTTAAAGAAATCATCCCTCCTCCTACCAAGTAGTTCACAAAGACTAGGAAATGGTTTTTGTCATGCCCCTGACCCTTGCATTTCAGACACCATACCTCTTCATCCACTTCTGGCCAAACTATTTCGTCCTGCTTCAAGCATTGCATCTCAAGGAAAATATTTTTCAATTGTGCATGGATCTGCTAAACCCCCAAATTTGGATCTTGCATCGATGTTTCATGCAGCCTCATTGTGATCTCCAAGGCCTTTGCCTGAGTCGTTATCTTCTATTATGATAGCACAACCCTTAGGTGTGGCAGGAGCAAAGCCACAAACCACTCACAATGTTATTCATATGTTAGGTTCATGTTACCTTCATAGATTGTACACTTCAATCTCTGATCAAGTTCCTAAGGTTTCTCGCTTGGTTGCATCACGATTTCTTTGAGCCCTACAATTGATTGTGCTTCAGATTTAGGCCTATTGAATTCTCTATTCAGTGTTGTCTAGATGTCTGCTACTCCAACATTTGGGTTATCATCGTACTTGATATACTAGGTTAGCACACAACCTTGCAGAGCACTAACCAATGTTTCCTTCTTCATGTTGTCATCTATAATGCCCAAAGCTTCCCATACAGCTTTTACAACAAACCAGAATTGGTCTGAGTCCTCATTGCCCAAGCCTTTGAACAAAGGAAACTTCATTAAATTTTCCATACTAAACTGCAATGGAGGTTGAGGTGGTACAGGTGAAGTCGCATGTGATGGTGGTGAATTTGAAGGTGGGGTGGGTGGAGGTGGTATTCACGGGAATCTTTACCTTATTGACTAAATAGCACTTCGCGAATAAACTTGCGCTATCCCTTCTTCATCACCTCACAGAGGTGAAATCAATGGACTATATTCAGAACCCTCTTTTCCTTTGTTTCTATAATTTTTTCTGCTTCGCGTGGCTCCAAACATCAAGGTACCTATATAACATGTTTTTCACATAATAGAATTTTAATCTAGGTTTTTCACATACTTACCTCGTCGTCCTTTGAGAAAGTGTTGCTCCACCTCACTATAGCTGACTAAGGTGTCGATCACAAATTCAGTTACTATTGGGCAACAGATCCCCCCATAGCATGGTTTTCGGGCTTGAAGCCTAAATTTTAGTAAAAGTGTAATGTAAACATCCCACAAAATGTGGGAGCGGAGCATGAGAGTCTAGGGTTGTCCACCCTAAAACAATATCATTTAATGTATGGTATGTCGACCTACCCATGGTCCGCGGACCATGGGATTGTATAAATAGAGTGAGGCTCCAAGTGTAAAGTCAGTCTTAGCTTTGAGAAGTCATATTGGTTTTATATGTGGAATTAGCTCTGTCTGTAAGTCCAATTCTTGGGTTGTAGTAGTAGGAAGAGGCTCTACAGCTGAGTGTGCAGAGGCTTGGTAGAGTCCACAGCTGTGTGCACAGACCCCTTCAGTTGAGTGCGCAGGGTGGAGTATGGATTATACTAGGACAAAGAATTAATAAAAGATAAGTTGATTTTGGAATATTCTATGTCTTTGCTTCTATTATATTTATGCATCTCTTTACAACTTATGATTGCGCGCACTTGTTATGAATTCGGAATGATTAATGAGAATATTGGGCCCACATAATTAAGTTAACCTCTACAATAAAATATCAGTAACAAATAAGGATCTAGAAAACACCTCTTCATGGTCTTTACGGAGCTACGCGGAAGTAGTTACACAAGTTGCGAAGGACAGATGGCTACGCGGAGTAGTGCAAGTGTGCAGGATCGGTTCGTGAAATTCCCAGACTTCGTCAAGACATATGTAGGGTGTGGAAACCTGGTTCCAACACCCTCCCATACTACCTCAAGTGAGACCTCAGTCCACACACTACGGACTATTGCCGAAAGGGCCGGTAGTTTCAGGATTTGTTTGGTTAAATCACTTTTGAACCAGGGTCAGGCACCAACAAGCCAACAAATGGTTCCGTTGCTAGGACTAGGATCTGCCTAAGGGATGTCTAATGTCATGCCTTAGAACCTGTTGAAGCCCTGAAAAACGGGTCGACAACAAGGGGGATACCCACCCGGTCCGGACCTTGGTTGGCAGCTCCTTATCCGTTTGGTATAGCGGGTCCGACTGGGGATAACGGAACCAGTTTCCCGACCGTGGGTGTGTGTGTGTGTAGAGTTGAACTATGTTGATCTAAGAGAAATTTAAAGCTAATCTAATTCATATTCTTTAAACTAACTCTATGCTATTGTAATCTAATGGGAAACAACACAACTAATCTACACTAACCCGGGGTGTATATCTTCTATTATGCGATCTAAAAAGATTTTGAACAATAACTGGTAATAAAGATCATTCAGCTATTATAAGAATAGAAATCATTAAAGATAAACCACTTTGCATAAGAAGTTAGGAAAAACAGTTGTGAACAACTTATCGCATAAATAGGTTATATCATATGTCAGACACATACAATATGACTCCATCGTATAAAAGTGCCAAATGATAACCCATACATTCATACAATGACATATAAACAACTGAAACTATAAATCACTTAAAGAACATAAGCAGGAATAGTCAAGAGATAAAAGTACCATTTATGACTGGTTCCACTCAATGAAGCTTCAAGCAACATATTATCTCTCTTGCTCTAAACAACTAGCAAGAGTACAAAAGTGCAACATCAGTAGCAGATATCAAATGCAAACATTAATAAACCTTGATCCATCCATTCATCAAAACCACCTCCGAGGGCGCAAAAGTGCATGTTCTGAGGACGCGTTTTTGACAAATCTCCGGACCCTTCTCTAAGTGCCTGAGAAGGGTTTAAACACTGCTAGCTAACTAACTTGATTACATAAATTTAGGATCCGGTTTTCAAATGACCGTCCTTCTGACAAAGCAAACTGTTTCTAAAAATTAAATCTGACTCTTAACTATTTCTGTATTTACTCCTCAGTGCTGTAAGCATGCAACATTCAGCTGGGAACAGTCGGTTGGTTGCCTTCCCCTTTCATGTGTGCTATAAAAATAGAAGTAACAAGAGCTTGCACCACTTTCTGGTAAACTATAAGATATTTTAGAGAATCTCCTGCTGATTTGGTGTATACTTGGTAATAACTCAAATTTCCCTCAGACTGGTTCTGCTTTTGCTATTTCGGTTTCTGTCTTTGCGAATGACTAGATGAATCAGAAGACTTTACTTTCTGAAAAATTTTCTGGATTGAAAACTGCCTCCGTTCTTCATTCCGGGCTTTTTGGCGTGTAAGTTTCAGGTCTTATTGTAATCATGCTGCTTTTGTGCGCCTTTGATTCTGAGCTTCAGATGACCTATCGGTCATTAGCATCTGTTGAGTGATACTCTGGAATCTGTAGTCCTATCGTATCTGGCACCTGTTTCTGAAGAGATCTCTTCTGTGTTCTCTGAGCATTGGCGCTTTCCCCTTTTCCTTAAATGTTACCTGCAAAATTGCTCCATGTTATTTCCTGTTTTATAGTTTGCGTAAAGGAAAAGAGTAATGGAAATAAATATTGACATGAAAGCTTCAGATCTTATGTGTGCATAATTATGACATTCAAAGTGAACTAACTCTTTGAAAAACAAAAAGTAGTCATTCTTACATCATTAATTTCCTTTTTTAAGGCGCACGCTAAATTTTGATTAATGGGCAGCTTTCCTTGAAAGTTGTGCTGAGAAAAATGTGCGCTCATCGCAGATCGCTAATCGCAGATCGCAGATTTGTGTTATAGTATTGTGGCATCGCAATATCCGATCATCGCAGATATTAGTCATTGTGTGCTACTTTACGCGATGTTGCGATATGCGATGTCGCACATCGGCCGTCGGAGATTTCTTAAGTTTTTTTTCTTTAAGGACGCTTATGGTGAACGCAATTCGATGAATTTCACATCGTTCCTTCGTAGTTTGTTATACCCATAAAAGAAATGTTTCCTTACTTTGTTGCGATAAAATTCTAAGGAAAAAACAAAAATGTTCCTAGAGATGTTTGTTTGAATTTTTACTAAGGGTCCCCTATTTGGTTGGTGTTATTGCTAATATCAAACAAAGAGGGGGGTTGTTGGTGGCAACAACAATGGCGATTCACTGGGAAGAACCAGTTATCTCTGATTTTCTATTGAATTTCAACTTCCGAAACAGAAAAATTTTCATAAGTCTAAACTTTGTTATTGACAGATAGAATACATTATGTCTTATTCTATCAATGATATTTTGTTTCAACCTTTCTCTATTTCAATCGTTCGCTTCCTGAGGTTTAGTCCTTGCATTTACACCAGCCATTACTTGGTCTTTTTAAACATAAAATAAGGTCATCTCTGCAATGCTAGCCCTTTTTAAAATATGTTCATTTATCATAGGTAGAGCCTCTGTTGCCAACAGGTGTCCATAGCCTCGACAGGGTTACCTGTTACCTAACAATGATCCTTTATCTTGTTTAAGGCTATCTACAAATTTTTCAGAGAAAAACCCATCTTGATACTTTTTCTTTTTTATTCTCTAAAGAACAATGTCTTGGTTTGGTGGCCAAATTATGACACAGTCATTCACTTGATTTACACTTTTGCTGAACAAGCTGGCTCTTGATGAGACCCCTTGTCTTTTGATTGCAACAATCTTAAGTCGTTGCCCTGTTTTGGTGGACAGTATTGGCAAAGTCAGCAAGTTATAATATCTGTGATCATGATAAGCCGGCTTGTGATGAGACTTCTTATTCTTTGAGATATAGTGTTTTCTCGGATTATTTCTCTGAATGCTGCGATTTCCTTTAGCAAGGAGGAAACCATTTTTTTTCCTTAAGAAATTTCTGGACGATAATAATAGAGTTTGGAAAATAGCAGTTTTACAGAGAATACTCATTTTATTATTGATACCCCTCAATGTGCTGATATAAAACAAGTTTTTTGCCAAAGGTTGCTTTCATAAAATCTTTTGAAGTTGGAACTAGTATCACATCTAGGCTAAAGTTGGACTCTATCCGTCAATAATAAAGATCAGATTTTTCGAAAATTTTTACTATTTGTACAAGCGAAAAATCAAAATCTAACAGAGGATTTGGTGTCCATTTGAAGTGATCTCCTGTAGTAACCATCTACAACTGGTTTTATTTATAAGAAGAAGAAAAACAAAAAGCTATCCTACAAAAATTTAGAAGAGTAATCTTGTATGGAAAGTATATTTTTAGGATTTGTCCATTAACAGGCAAAGAATCCTTTCTACCTGCTAAATCCCGCAACACAAACGTTGATGGGCCTATGACTTCTACAATCTGAAAAGGACCAAGCCACATTTTCTAGAACTTTGTATGTTTGCCTTTCTCTTCATGAGCCTTATCCCATTTCAAAACTAGATCTCCCATCTGAAAGTTTTTTCTGGTTATTATGCTTGAGTCAAAAGAGGATTTTATTAGCGCTTGGTGATGAGCATGGGTTTTCTTAGCTTGCTCTAGTTGTTCTTCCAATTTAATTATTCCCATCTGTCTTAGTTGTAAAGAGGAAGTAGATAGTTCATCGATGTACTGTACTAAAGACAAGGAAGGAATCATTTAGTGGGTTGAAAGAACCACTTCCTTCCCATAAACTAAGTTAAAGGGAGAAGTGTTGATTGAAGCCTTCTTCGTTATTCTATCTGCCCATAAAGCGTTTACCAAGGTTTTGTGCCAATTCTTCCGGCTCTGCTCAACTGTCCTTTTAATAATCCTGATTAGGTTTTTATTTTTCGACTCAGCTAATCCGTTTCCTTGCGGATAATAGTTGGACGAATATTTTAGTTTAAACCCTCTTTTAAGTGAAAAATCAGTCATTGCATTTCCAGAAAAGTAAGAAGCATTATCAAAAATTAAAGCTGATGGCAATCCAAATCTAGTGATTATAAATTGATCAATGAATTCAATGATATTTTCAGAATTAGCTGTCTTGAGAGGTACCGCTTCTACACATTTAGTGAAATAATCAGTTGCCGTGAGGATATACCTATGCTGCTTAGAGGAGTGAGGAACGATCTCAACTATTATGTCTAGGTCCCATTGACTGAATGGTTGCTCAATGTTTACCGGCTGTAGTGGCATGGACAGTTTCCTTTGTCTCCCTACAGTGGTTTGGCAGATTTGGCATTTCCTCACGTAACTATGTGAGTCTTTGAACAGTGTGGGCCAATAATACCCTGCTCGCAAGATCTTGTGTGCGGTGGCATCTCCAGCATAATGTCCGCTTGCAGGTCCATCATGGATTTCCTGCAAAACCTTTTCGGATTCAGTTTTCTCGAGACACCTAAGAAGCACAGAATCATAATTTCTTTTAAACAGAACATCATCTATGAGTTGATATTGTTTAGCCTTTAATCTCAGGCCTCTTTTCTTAGTGTGATCCAGGTGAGCTGGAGCATACCCGTTTTTGAGATAATAAATGGTGTCAGTGTATAAAGATTCTATATCGTTTAGGCTTACCTCATATGTTTGTACTTCCTCAGATGAGCTTTCAGGAATATGCGATGCTCCAGCCAACATTTTACAGAAGCCTTGGCCTCTCACAATGCTTGCTGGTTTGATTTCAAGGTCATATTCTTGTAAAGCAGTGATCCAATTCGCTCTTTTTTCACCCACATCTTTCTGTATTAAAAGATTGCTTACCGCTGGAAACAATACAATGACTTTGGTATGGGTTTTAAGTAAGAAAGGTCTGAAATACTTGATCGCTTTGAAAACAGCGTATGCCTGTTTCTCTACGTCTGAATAATTGAGTTCAGTGCCTTGTAAATTAGAGCTAAAAAATGCGATTGGAGCTTCCGCTTTCTCTTGATTCGCTTGAGTTAGAATTGCGGCATATGATTTTTCTGAGGCGAATGTGTATAAGATAAAAGATTCTGAAAAATTCGGGGTTGCTAAAGACGGAGCATTAATGATAGCCTGTTTGATCAGATTGAATGCTTCATGCTCGTCTAGACCCATTTGAAATGAATTCTTTTGTCATGGTTTGCAAAGGAGAACATTCTTAAAAAATCTGGGACAATCTTTTCAAAAATTGATTTGACCAGAAGGATTGCATGCCTTTTTATTATAGCAGAAGAATTCAGAAATTCTTTGTTCATATCAGGTTCAATGTGATACCAGAATTTCAATACTATGAATCCTAGAAGTTTCCCTTCACTTAATGCGAAAAAAGATTTCTTTGGGTTAAGTGAAATCCCATACCTTAAACATCGTTGAAAGATCTGCTTCAAGTCTCTGAGATGGTCACTTCACTTCTTAGAGTATACTGTTATATCATCCAAATAATTCATTACGGCTTTATTAACTAAACCTTTTTATGCAATGTCCATAGCTCTTTGAAACGTAGCGCCAGCATTGATTAAACCAAATGGCATCTTCCGATATGCGTACGTGCCCCATTTGGTTCGAAATGTGGTTTTTAACTGATCATGGGATGTACCAGCACTTGGTTGTATCCTGAAAATCCATCCAAAAAGGACATTAATTCTGAACCTGCTACTGCCTGTAATATTTGCTCCATAGGAGGGAGGGGAAAATTATCTTTTAGACAGGCTTTGTTGAGGTTCCGAAAATCGATGCAGATTCTAGTATCTCCGCTTTTCTTTCTAACGGGTACCATATTGGAGACCCACTTGGAATGTCTGACGGGGAAAATTATTCTGGCCTTTAACAACTTATTCAGCTCAGTATTTATTTGGTTTTCTAGATTGGGGTGGATTTTTCTGAGTTTCTGCTGGACAGGTTTCTCATTGTCGATCATAGGGATAGTATGTTGAATAATGGACGTGTCGTATGTCTTCAGCTCATCATAATTCCAGGCAAAAACATTTTTGTATTGTCTCAAAAGACGAATATATGCTAGTTTTTCTTCAGGGGCTAGGCCGTGGCCTAGATTAACGTTTTGCGGTCTATCATCGGTTCCCAGGTTTACTGATTCATAGTTCAGAGTTGAACTGTAGAGCTTAGAATTAGTAGACCTTTTAAACCGACTTTTCAAATCGTATAAGTCTTCTAACTTAACCACCGATTTAGGTATAGCATTATCAATGCTACTTTGTTGTATTTGTCGATCGTGGTGGTCTTCGTCAATTATTTGATTGGAGTAGGATCCTTCAGAGGTGAGGAAATTTACAATATCGGGATCGTCATTAAATACTGTCCATTTTGTAATGTTGTCAGGGACGGACGGTTTAAAGATTAATTCTATCGAGAATCTATCTGGACTAAAATCTTCGGAGGGAATGAGTCTAGAGGCTACGTTGGCTAAAAGGTCTGCGCTTGCGTTTTGAATTCTTAGGATTGAGAAAATATTGAATGCTATGAAATGTTCAGTCAGATCCTGTACTAGAGATTGATAGTGTTTCAAATGACTTGATAGGCAATGTATGGTGTTACGTACATGTTTGATCGCAATCTCAGAGTCTCCAAAGACTTGAAGGTACTTGAAGTTCAACCTGATTGCTTTGTATAGGCCTTGCACCAAGGCCTCATATTTTGCTGCATTGTTCGTGCAATCAAATTCAAGTCTGCATGTAAGCATTGTATTGTTCCCTTCTGGACTAATCAGAGCACATCCTGCTCCTACTCCTTCGTTAGATTTAGAGCCATCAAAATATAGTTTCCAAAACAAAGATGTATTTATAGGTTCTTCTACAAAATTAACGCACTTTCAATTATCAGTTTGGGAAAAATTTTCGACTTGGGACACAACTGAAATTTCTAAGTAAGGTGATGTATGAGCATTGAAATTGCCGAGGAAAGAATCTGTCGAGTAATTGCCTATGATGCTATTGTTGTATGCTATTGCTTCATTCTCTCCCTCCAATTCTGTTACTATGTACTTTTGGTGTAACTCTCGTTCGACCTTTATTTGATTTGGTTTACCATTGTATGGTAACCACATGTGCGACCAGTCGGTTGAAAAGTATCCACGGAGTTTTTCGGACCAATCCCTACTAAGAATTAGGCCATAGAATTTAGGGATATCAGCTACTAGAATGTCGATAACCTGACAGACCTTGGGGTTAGACGACAATCTTATGGTGACTTGATTAAGTTCACCAATCACTTCGACCTGAGACCGATCAAGCTGAACTATGCGCACAATGGATTTTTGTGGTTGAACGTTTAACTTGGCACATATTGATCTGGGTAAAATATTTGTTGAAGCTCCAAAATCTACCAAAAAATTGTGCACGTTTTTATTGAAGATTTCATAAGTGAGAAAAAAGGGAGGAGTGTGAGATCTTGATCTTCCTCCAATCAAGGCGATGTCATTTGGATCAATCTTATTGGCTGTGTTGATTGGGGGTCTTCCCATGTTGTGCGTAGCTACAGCTGTAGGCAAAGATGTGGTAGGTACGGCGTGTAATTCTTTCATCATTATTTTCTGTTGATGTTTCAATTTGCTCAATTCATAAAGAGTGATATTAGCCCTAGTATTTTTCATGTCATCGATAATGTTGTAGTCCATTTCATCCGACACTATTAGTGTCCTTGATGGAGGTGTTTGATATTGTTGGACTGGGCTAGATTGAGTCGCCTTAGTGGTTGTTTTCTTTGTTGCAACTTTTTCTTTTACTGTAGGGCTTGCGCCCTTCTGCTTAGGGATAGCTTGGGGAGGATCAAGTTGATTTTTGCTTCGTGTGCTAACCGGAAATGCTTCTTGATCTTCTTCTTGTGGGAGGATGAAATCCCACATTCCTTGAAGTTCCACAACTTCTTCATCATCGGTCTACCCTTCAGTGGTTCTCTCTTCTTCTTCCTCTTCTTTGGATTCGACATTTGAGACAGCGTTGGGTGGTCTCGCATCCATTGAAGGGCCTCTTTTAAATGTTTTGTAGGGCTTTTTTGAAGAAGTTTCTGCCACTTGTTTCTTTATGTCAATCATCTCATTGGACATGGTCTTTAATACTTTCTGCAACCCTTCTAAATCGAAAGGATCTTTCGTCTGTTTCTTCTTGGGGTCTTCCTTGCCTTGAAGGTGACCTTTTTAGATTTGCGTTCTTCTATCACAGATCTCTTTTCCAAGGCTATAACGCGTCTCTCTACTGCTATCGCCTTTGTCAGATTTTCAACTAAAGTTGTTTTATTTGCCCTGTCTACGAAGACTCCTAAGTTTGATGGTAAGGCTGTGATATACCATTCACACCGTACTTCTTCGCTAGGTTGGGAAGCAATGGGGATTTTGTTGAGGATCTTATTGAATCGTAAATTGAAATCTTTGATGGGTTCTCTAGTTTCGGCTTTAAGATTGGATAAGTCACTGATTAACGTTGTCATTGATCTGTCATCACCAAATTTGGTGAGAAATTGATTTTGAAAGATGTCCCAACTCGTTATAGACCCGGAAGGTAATGAAAAGTACCATGACTTGGCCGTTCCTTGCATTGTATAGGGAAAAAACCGGACAACAGCATCTTCGTTGGTAACTCCGTTGAGATTGACAAAGAGCATGAAATTGTTAATTTGCTCTTCAGC
Source organism: Pinus taeda (assembly GCA_000404065.3). NCBI lineage: Eukaryota > Viridiplantae > Streptophyta > Pinopsida > Pinales > Pinaceae > Pinus > Pinus taeda. The sequence goes on along the minus strand of APFE030123312.1, from coordinate 256,612 downwards.
TAGCATGCCTGCTTCTGGGTTGAATTTGGGTAGCCATTTCTAAGGATGGGTCGGTATTTGGCTCAGGGGTGGAGGCATTAAAACCGCTCCAGGATTGTTCCATGGAGATTGAGCCATTTTTGAGCTGCTGGTAATTGCAAGTGTAGGGGATGATCCATGAGGATGGGAAGATGAAGATAATATGATCTTGGACGATTGGGGAAGAGGGGTTGTGGAAGGTGGATGAGTGTTTTGGAATGAAGATGTGGGCGGTTGACTTCACGGTGAGGGGGTTGAGATGGATGATGTAGATGAAAGAGTCTCACTGTCAGAGTGTAGTGATGTTTTCCTCACTCTTTTCCTGGTGGGAAGAGGGAATTCAGTTGGCCGGATGTCGAATTTTCCACTCTTTAACCTGGTCAGGGGATGAGCAGGATTGTACTGCGAAGTCACGCTGCTTTGAGATTTATCAGACCCCAGTGTAAAAATAGAAAATCCCTGGAGTTTGTGAATAAGAGTTTGAACTTCAGGGGGTTCAATGGTAGATAGGTCTGAAATATTGGGGTATGTAGCAGTGGTTAATATTCGTCCGACTTCTGATTCTGAATTTAAACGTACTGAGGAAGTCGGGGGAGTTGATGAGGGTGATTTACTCTCAGAATGGTATTTATATTTTGATTTAGGTGCCATTCATAGTCAGGCCCTCCTTCTAGTGCCAAATATGTTGAAGCCCCGAAAATTGGGTCGACAACAAGGGGGATACCCACCCGGTCCGGACCTTGGTTGGCAGCTCCTTATCCGTTTGGTATAGCGGGTCCGACTGGGGATAACGGGACCAGTTTCCCGATCTTGGGTGTGTGTGTGTGTGTAGATTTGAACTATGCTGATCTAAGAGTATTTTAAAGCTAATCTAATTCAGATTCTTTAAAATAACTCTACGCTATTGTAATCTAGTGAGAAACAACACATCTAATCTACACTAACCCGGGGTGTATATCTTCTATTATGCGATCTAAAAAGATTTCGAACAATAACTGGTAATAAAGATTATTTAGCTATCATAAGAATAGAAATCATTAAAGATAAACCACTTTGCATAAGAAGTTAGGCAAAACAGTTTTGAACAGCATATCGCATAATAAGTTATTCATATGTCAGACATAAACAATATGACTCCACCGTACAAAAGTGCTAAATGATAACCCATACATTCATACAATGACATATAAACAACTAAAACTATAAGTTACTTAAAGAACATAAGCAGGAATAGTCAAGAGATAAAAGTACCATTTATGACTGGTTCCACTCATAAGCTTTAAGCAACAATGATTTATCTCTCCTTGCTCTAACATCTACCAAGAGTACAGAAGTGCAACATCAGTAGCAGATATCAAATGCAAACATTAATAAACCTTGATCCATCCATTCATCAAAACCACCTCCGAGGGCACAAAAGTGCATGTTCTGAGGACGAGTTTTTGACACATATCCGGACCCTTCTCTAAATGCCTGAGAACGGTTTAAATACTGCTAGCTAATTAACTTGATTACATAAATTTAGGATCCGGTTTTCAAATGACCGTCCTTCTGATAAAGCAAATTATTTCTAAAATTAAATCTGACTCTGAACTATTTCTTTATTTGCTCCTTAGTGCTGTAAGCGTGCAGCATTCATCTACGAAGAGTCAGTTGGTTGCCTTCCCCTTTTGTGTGTGCTAAAAAAATAGAAGTAATAAGAGTTGGCACCACTTTTTGGTAAACTATAAGATATTTTAGAAAATTACCCTCATACTGGTTCTGCTTTTGTTATTTCGATTTCTGTCTTTGCAAATGACTTGATGAGTTAAAAGACTTTACTTTCTGAGCAATTCTCTGGATTGAAAACTTCCTCTGTTCTTCGTGGCTAGATTTTCTGGTGTGTAAGTTTCAGGTCTTATTGTAATGATGCTGCTTTTGTGCGCCTTCGATTCTAAGCTTCAGATGACCTATCGGTCATTAGCATCTGTTGAGTGATACTCTAGAATCTATAGTCCTATCGTATGTGGCACCCGTTTCTGAAGAGATCTCTTCTGTGTTCTTCGAGCATTGGCGCTTTCCCCTTTTCCTTAGATGTTTCCTGCAAAACTGCTCCATGTTATTTCCTGTTTTATAGTTTGCGTAAAGGAAAAGAGTAATGGAAATAAAGATTGACATGAAAGCTTCAGATCTTATGTGTGCATAATTATGACATTCAAAGTGAACTGACTCTTCGAAGAAACAAAAAGCAGCCATTCGTACAATCATTCATTTCTTTCTTTTTTTAAGGCACACGCTTCATTCTAATTAATGGGTAGCTTTCCTTGAATACTGCGCCGAGGAAATTCGTGCTCATCGCAAATCGCAAATTTTTGTTATAGTATTGTGGTATCACAATATCAGATCATCACAGATCGTAGATCACAGATTTTAGTCATTGTGTGCCGCTTTACGTGATCTTGCGATGTGCGACGTCGCACATCGGCCGTCGGAGATTTCTTAAGTTTTTTATTTAAGAGCACTTATGGTGAATGCGATGCGATGAATTTCGCATCGTTCCTTCGTGGTTTGTCATGATCATAAAAGAGACGTTTTATTTTCTTTGCTGCGATAAAATTCTAAGGAAAAACAAAAATGTTCATAGAGATGTTTGTTTGAATTTTTACTAAGGGTCCCCTATTTGCTTGGTGTTATTGCTAATATCAAACAAAAGAGGGGGGTTGTTGGTGGCCACAACAGGTTGGAACAAAAAAGGAAAGCCATTGGGAAATGGAGTCAAAGAGGCTTGGGGTGATCAATTTGCAGAAATATCAAGCTTAAGTGAAACTGGGCAACGTAGGAATACTATTGGATCCTTGTATTTTATGAGATGGAAAAGGAAGAACATATTAGGATTCACTTTACATGTGGAGCAGTGAAGAATTCTATGTTTAAACTTTAGAAGAAAACATTAATATTGTTTTAAACTAGAACAGGGTGCTTTTGAAACAAATCTTAAACTTAATTTTCTTTAAAACAATAGAAAAAAGAAACAAATATGAAAAATAGAGAAAAATTATTACTGTAAGAAGCACTTCACCACATAGATATGACATAGGAATCATGAAATAGCTTGCTTGTATTAATGCAAATGGCCACTAAATCTCAGTGATCAGCTTCACGATAATGGTAGTCTTTCTCAGTACAAGTCCCAACCCTTTGTTTATTACAAATGAAACAATATATCGAATAAAAACTCTCCTAAATTGTTACAATAATTCTTGAATAAAATCCTAAATAATAACTAAAAATACAATAATATCTCCAAAATATCTACTATAAACATTGAACTATTCATTGAACTCTAGAATTGGTTTTCTGAATGCTGGAAATTTGCAAAATGATCCTCAATCTATTGATCCTCTACTGCTAGGTGTCTGAGACTGATCTTCATGCCCTTGAAATATGGAAAAAGGCTGAAACTATCTTCAAAAAATCTTCTAACTTCCCTCTTAAATTTGACTACTCTATGTTTGAGTTTTATTTTTGTTGTTTTTTATTTTCATCATTTCATTATTGTCACAAAATATTTTGGGGAAGACATATTTTTTAAATAATATTTCCAAATATTTTGATTAAACCCTTAAATAAATTTCATAATTAAAATTCTAACATCTTCATTTGAATGATTTAATAAACCATCTTGTTTTCAAATCCATGTATTGTTTTCCCTTCTCGTGGATTTTGAAACCCATGTGTTGTTTTGTAAATCCATGGTTTGTTTTCTCTTCCCATGGGTTTTGGAAAACCATGTGTTGTTTTTCAATGCCTAGTAAATTATTTTTATTTTGAGTTTTATCCCTATAAAAACAAAAATATCTTTCTTCTCTGTAAAAACTCATTTTTACTTATCCTCCTATTTGTAAAATTGGTTTACATGAAGCTCATCTTTTCTCACCTGCACTTTACTTTTATAAACAAATGATGGCAAAATCTTCCTTTTATTTTCTCTTAATTTATTTTCTTACACCCGTGAATTCATTTCCCAAAATCGTTGATATATTTGAAACATACCACTAATCGTCGATATATTTAATATCTTTCTTCTCTGTAAAAACTCATTTTTACTTATCCTCCTATTTGTAAAATTGGTTTACATGAAGCTCATCTTTTCTCACCTGCACTTTACTTTTATAAACAAATGATGGCAAAATCTTCCTTTTATTTTCTCTTAATTTATTTTCTTACACCCGTGAATTCATTTCCCAAAATCGTTGATATATTTGAAACATACCACTAATCGTCGATATATTTAATATCTTTCTTCTCTGTAAAAACTCATTTTTACTTATCCTCCTATTTGTAAAATTGGTTTACATGAAGCTCATCTTTTCTCACCTGCACTTTACTTTTATAAACAAATGATGGCAAAATCTTCCTTTTATTTTCTCTTAATTTATTTTCTTACACCCGTGAATTCATTTCCCAAAATCGTCGATATATTTGAAACATACCACTAATCGTCGATATATTTATTCACAGATTTTACGTTTGGGAAATTTAATAGTTAAGTGTGTGGTAGGCCATAGGTTTTAACTTTTGGATTTACAACTTTCACTGACCTATGATGAATAAATGTGGTTCTCATGTTTTAGAGTTTTTATTTATTTATTATTTTAGAAAAAATTCAAAATAAATCATTTCTCAATTAGGCCTTTTTCTTTTCTTTCTAGTGCAGACTTCAACTTGCTCTTTCTTTTGATTCGGATGTCGGTTTGAAGCACCAAATATACCATTAGAAAGCTTCTCATGAGAACTTTGCAATGAAAGCACCTGAAACATGAAACATGATCTGACCTAGACTTTATATGTAAAAATTCTCCCAAACATCCATAATTTTTCTTGGCCACCAGACTTTAACAACTAAATGGCTCCTTGGACAAGCAAATGTTTAGGCTATGTCACCTAGTGATTCATAGGCTAAACTTTACCAGTAGATTCCAAAAATAGATAACTGCACAAACAGATTACCTATATTATAGGACCCTAACAATGGCTCCAACTAGGGATGATGTCCCCCTTGTGGGGCAGCAAAGAACCACAGATCCAGTGCCTCACCATTTAGTAGTTCTCACACCACCAACCTGCAACTTGTGACCTGTTTTGAAACTCAAATGCCTCTACAAACTGAAAATGATATTGAATACTGCAAACCATAAACTTTGCTGCAAACTGAAATTTGAAAAATATGATTGAAAAATATGTTGAAAGTACTAATATTATTGGCACACACTTACCTACTCTACATTGTTGATAAGTTGTTGAATCAAATGACACAAAAATGCCAATGAAGCCAGTCAAGTAGCTATTGAAATAAGTGGATTGCTTGACTTTGTGTCAACAAAATTAAAGATAGAAAATGTGATAACTATGGAAACTGATGATGGATCTAGTTCTTATAGTGAAAACATAGTTGAAAACTCAAGCTGAAAAAACTCTTCATGTAGTTTGCTAGAGGATCAATAAAGACATAATATATTAGTTGATCCTCTAGGTATTCAATGCCCAGTTTAACATGGTTGAGTTTTCCAGTTGTATCCTCAATGTTAAACCTTGATTTTAACTATACAATGTCAGTCTTGTTTTCAAAAACATAACATTTATCAATATGAAAACCAAAGGGTAGTACAATCTCCTTTTGTTTTGGCAAAGGAAGATTTTCAAAGAACTGTCTTGGATCGTGGAAACTATAGGACTAAATTTAAGTATTTAAGAGTTCAATATCCTCCTCAAATATTTTAGCTAATGACTCGAGAAAAAAACTTTAGTTTTGAATGAAAATTCGCATGATTTCAAGCAATAAAACATGACCATTGAAAAATCTTCATCAATTTGATCATCTACAAACTCATCCCAGAATTCTTTTAAGGCTTCAATAGAAAGAGAAACTTTTACATATCCTGACATTGTGACTAATTCGGAAACTAGTTGTGCAATTTAAGCTCTAGATTCTTCGGTCAATGGAGTCACCATGAAAGATTTGAGCTCCAGATTTTTGAACATGGAGTCACCATGTGAATGTTTCAGCCTTCATATGTTCGATTTTTGTCCACCACCAGCAATGAGATCTGAAATTTGATTATCTTTCCTAGGGAAGATGAAACTGTTCGTTCCCCAGTATGTTCGCTGGAATGTTAGAACTCTATAATTTGTTAAGGTTGTGAAAGAAATTTCAAAGGTAACCATAGAACTGCTTTTGAAGCTAGGATCTAGTCCTACCATCTTTAGAGAGGGATCTCTTTGTTAGATTTAGCTTTGTTTTCTTGGTAGTATTTTAGGCTAGTTATGAGAGTTCAAAGTTCGGTTTTTAAATGGTTTGGTTAGAAAAACAAAGGAAATTCATTGGGAAATGGAATAAAAGAGGCTTGGGGTGGTCAATTTGAAGAAATATCAAGCTTATGTGAAACAGGGCAAGGTAGGCATACTACTAGATCCTTATAGTTTATGAGATGGAGAAGGAAGAACAGAATATGATTCATTCTAAATATGGAGAAATTGAGAATTCTATATTTAAACTTCAAAAGAAAGCATTGATATTGTTTTAAGCCATAACAGGGTTCTTTTGAAACAAATCCCGAACTTAATTTTCTTTAAAGCAATAGAGAAAAGAAACACATATGAAAAACAGAGAAAAATGATTACAGTAAGAAGCACTTCACCACATAGATATGACACTGGAATCTTGAAACAACTTGCTTGTATTAATGCAAATGGCCACTAAATCTCTATGACCATATTTACAATAATGGTAGTCTTTCTCAATACAAGTCCCAACCCTTTGTTTATTAGAAATGAAATAATATATAGAATAAAAACTCTCCTAAACTGTTACAATGATTCTGGAATAAAATCCTGAATAATAACTAAAAATAAAATAATTTCTCCAAATTAGTTGTTGGAAACGTTCAATTGTTCATTAAACTCTGGAATTGGTTTTCTAGATGCTAGAAATCTACAAAATGATCCTCAATCTGTTGATCCTCTGTTGCTAGGTGTTTGAGACTGATATTCATGCCTTTGAAATCTGGAAAAGTTTAAAATTGTCTTCACAAAATCTACTAACTACCCTCTTAAATCTGACTACTTTGCCTTTGAGTTTTATTTCTATCATTTTTGCTTTTCATCATTTCATTATTCTCACAAAATATTTTGGGAAAATATATATTTTTAAATAATATTTCCAAATATTTTTATTAAACCCTTAAATGAGTTTCATAATTAAAATTCCAACATCTTCATATGAATGATTTAACGAACCATTTTCAAATCCATGTGTTGATTTCCCTTCCCATGGATTTTGAAACCCATATGTTGTTTTGTAAATCCATGCCTTGTTTGCTCTTCCCATGGGTGTTGAAAAACCATGTGTTGTTTTTCAATGGCTAGTAAAGTATTTTTATTTTGACTTTTATCCCTGTAAAAAAATATATATATATTTCTTCTCTGTAAAAACTCATTTTTACTTATCCTCCTATTTGTAAAACTAGTTTACATGAAGCTCTTCTCTGTAAAAACTCATTTTTACTTATCCTCCTATTTGTAAAACTAGTTTACATGAAGCTCATTTTTTCTCACCTTTCTTCTCACCTGCACATTACTTTTATAAACATATGATCGTAAAATTTTCCTTTTATTTTCTCTTGTAAATTCATTTTCTTGCACTAGTGAATTAATTTTCCCGTAAAGTTCCTTTTACCTCAGTCACATTTTTGTCATCCTACTTCATTCGTAAACATATTTCATAAAATATAAAAAATTTCTTTATATACCCTCCTGCCATAATTTAAATGTAATAGGAAAAATGAAAACAACCTTTTGGATTCCCCCCTTTGGTTAAATGTGGAGGGGCAATTTAAGAGGAGGGTGACCCATCGATATATTTATTCACAAATCTCTAGGATTTCACATTTGGGAAATTTAATAGTTAGGTATGGGGTGGGCCATAAGCTTTGACTTTTGGATTTAAGACTTTGGCTAATGTATGATGAATAAATGTGGTTCTCATGTTTTATAGTTTTTATTTATCTATTAGTTTTTGAAATAATTCAAAATAAATAATTTCTCACTTAGACCTTCTTCTTTGCTTTCTGGTGTAGGCTTCAACTTTCTCTTTCTTTTGATCCGGTGTTAGTTTGAAGCACCAAATATACCGTTGGAAAGCTATTCATGAGCACTTTGCCATGAAAACACCCGCAACATGATCTAACCTAGACTTTATATGTAAAAAATCTCCCAAACATCCATACTTTGTCTTGGCCACCAGACTTCAAGAACTAAATGGCTCCTTGGATAAGCAAACATTTAGGCTATAACACCTAGTGATTCATAGGATAAACTTTACTAACAGATTTCCAAAATAGATAACTACACAAATAAATTACCTATATTATGAGACCCTAACAACACCCAAACCCTCTCTAAACACATATCCATACTTCCTTGTATACGGAAAAGAAGTCATCCTCCCACCAAATATCTACTTGTCTACTCTCCAATTATCCCAAGAAACCCAAGGCAAGCCATGTCTATTGGTTCAACGTAGGATGGACACATTACACAAGTTACAAGAAGAACGAATGAAATCAAAATAAAAAAAATCACTCCACCAAAACCGTATCAAGAGATGGTTTGATTGAAAGCCTACAGGTAACACCATATTTGATGTGGGTGACTTAGTCTTGAAGTGGGATAAACCCCATAAAGACAAAGGCAAAAACATGAAGTTTTAGTCCCTATGGATTGTGTTATCACCTGGATTGAACCTCAAGCTGAAGGAAAGCAATGCCAAGGTAACCACAAACCACGCTTAGCCAAGTAGCTAACCCTACTAGGCCAGGAGAGGGCTCTCTCCATAAGGATCTCAGCGAAGATGACTGGATCAGGAAAATAATATTAGGCTAGGTATAGTACCACAAGGATTTATTATATTTTTTGAAAGGTTTTTGCTGGATCAGGAGGAGCTAGACAGTTAGGGCTAGGGAATTAGGTCAAAATTGCAGGGTGTTCAATGGGGCAAGGTAGGCATAAGGTTTAGCACTCTATGGCTTGATGGGTGAGGTGTTTTAAGACTTGTAAGAATCTAGGAAGAGCATTTGATTACCATGGATCCTTCCTAGACTGTAGAAAACATATAATGGTGAATATTTCCCCAAAGCAAAGCAGTCATGTTATGAATTGTGCCTATCAACTTGAAAACATTCACTTAGAAGAAATGAAATGATTAATGAAGTACACAAAACATTCTAACATATGATCACAAGAGAAGAAACTGAAATAAACTTCATACCACATGGATCCTAAAGAAATAGCTACAAGTTTCATTAATCTCCTGCTAAACTGCTACAAAATGATGTACAATCAAGGCATAAGCTTCCAACTGAGTCCAACCCTTTACAATGAGAAAGAAAAGAAGATATGGGCATTGTTTCAACCTCCTCCCATCCTTAGGGGTCGACTACCTAAGATGAGGAGCTAATCTAACCAACACTAAACAAGAAACATGAATATATGCATTTTAACAACTTGCCTCTAAAAGTGAAAAATTGATTCATTTGAGCTTAAATTGACTTTTAATCTAATGAATCTACCCTCTACTACTAATTATCCATCATATTTACAGTCCAAGTCATCATTTACCATATTAAAACATCCTCCATGAGATAAAATCCTTGAACACAGTCAGAACATAGAAAAATAGCCATCATGTGCAAAATTTTCCCTACACGTAGTGCCACTGGCCCAACGCGTATTGCCACTTTTAGGTCCCTTTTAGAGGCCTTCCCGGCATCCAAATTTAGCTCATGATACCTCATTGGAAAGGTATTCAAGTATATGTTCCAAAACACGTATAATGTTTTCATTTTAAGCTCATGTAACCCCTCAAAAGTTGATTCTCCCAAGACTACTTCTGTGTGTCCAAAAAGTGGCAAAAAGGTCTTTTTAAGGTGTTTTTTGACCTTTTTGTGCACCAGTTTTGCCCCAAAAACTTAGAAAATACATAGGGTGCATGTAATCATCACTTTGAATCCAAAAATACAAGCCATTTGTCCATTGGATGCCCCTAGGAAAAGCACAGTGCCAGTGGCACTGCACGTTGAGCCAGATTTTTGTGTATGCAATTTCCAAAATTTGCAAAAAACAAAATCTTCTCCAAACCTGACCAAAATTGGTGATCAGCACCACCATCAGGAATCTTTATGAGCCAAGGAAGCTTTAGCAAGAAACCTAAGCCTATTCTCCTCTTTTTTTCCCTCAAGAACCCACCTTAGCCTAGCTTTCATCTTTTTGACCCTCATGTTGCAAATGTTGTTTCAGGTCCTGTAATAGTAGGCCATGTGCCTAATCATTTGGTTGTCCCTATTTGACTTCTACAATAGCTTCTCTAGGTGAAAATTAACTCTTTCAAGCCAAATCTCTCTATCATCCTCAATTTCCTTCTCAATAGGAGTCAAAGTGACCGGTTCCTCCTGGTCACCTTGTCGTTTTACCATGAAAAGTTCCAACTCCATGAGGATTTGCTTGTCACTCAGCTACTTGTTCTCTTGTTCCAAATATGTGATGACATACTTTGCTCTCTCCAAATTATCCATCAATGCTTGGACTTGAGCCTCCTTTTCGTGTATGATGATGTCCTTTATTGTTTCTTCAGCTTGAGCAGCCTCTAAGTCAATTATTTCCATGCCATGATGAGTATAATGTTGCTCTAGCTCATCATGCTCTGTCAAGTCAAAGTCTCTCTCTTTCTCCTCATCATCAAAACTTTCCTCTGGCATCTTTTCTTTCCCTTTGTATAGCTACTACACTCGTACCTTTTGTGTTGATGAAGAAGGCAAAGCCCCTTCCACATTCTGTGGAGCTAGAATTTGCCTATGAGTTGATGAAGAAGGCAAGTTCCCTTCCACATCCTATGGAGCAAACACTTTCCTATCAGCTACAAACAATATCCTTGTGCCCCTCTGATATGTCATGTAAGTCCTAGGAACCTCAGTAGCTCTAGTCTCTTTGGCCTTCTCATTTGTCTTCACCTGAGCACTGCTAGAAGGTCCTCTTGATTCTTGAGACACTGGTGGAGGAATTTGAGGACCCCTGAAGATGTCATGAGCAATAAATGTCTCCCAAGAGATGTTGAGGAGGCTAAGATGATGAAGCACAATCATCTTGATCATAGAATAATGATATAGATTGCTCATCTGCTAAGGTTATGGCTTTTTCTATACAAAATGAGCCATCTTCTCAATATTCCTGAACAAGAAATAAGGGAGTTTTAACATCCTCACCCTGGTAAAATGCATGAGAAACCGGATGTGACATGTGTACAGTCTAGAAAATCTTCCCTCACAAGTGAAATATTTCATGATGATTTTCATCATGGGGGCATACTTGTCTTCAAGGAATTTGAAAGGAAAAAGCCTTTTCGCCTCATTTCTGTCCCTGGGTTTGATGTAAGGCTCATAATAGTGTCCATCCAGGTCTTGTGCCTTGTACCATTTCTCTCCTACATTTGGAATCTTGGTTGCATCTGCAATAATGGAGGGTGAGACTATGAATGTCACCCCAACAAGAGTCACCCTATTGTCCTGAATATTGGCTGCAAAGAGCCTGGTGAGCTTAGGATGGTGTTGATTTCTCTCTACCTGCTCACGGAACTCATAGCACCCTAGATGTCTGAAATAAGCGATAGCTAACTAAGAAGCCTACAATTCTCTGAGGTTTGATGGCTCTTCAATAATAATTCCACCTCCCTTGTGTGATTTTCTCTGATGTTGAGGTCTATCTGTAGAACTGTCACTACCTGTGTTTTCCTCCTTGTAGTCTTGGTCTTCTCTGTCCATGTTTGCAAGGTTTGAGGTTGTACACTCCAAGAAAAGGGATGAAGGGAACGAGTAAGAGTGATATAGGAGTGAGGGAATGGGAGATGACCTTATGAGGTATTTTGGTAGGCTAGAAAAAGAAGGGAAGGGTATGAATTATGAAAGTGAGGGATAGGGAGTTTTCGGCCCCTTTTTGAAATATAGCTTGTGGGATGAAGGATGAGGGTGTTTATAATGTTATGGGGTGATGTAAGGAAGAGGTTTAGAGTTTTAGTGATAGGTGGTGGGAGAAATAGATAGGATTAGGGTTTCTAGAAAGTCATTGAGGGAGAAAATAGGGTTTCACATTTGTCATGGTAAATTCCTTCAAACACTTCAATTGCAACTTCAATGATGAGGTAGAGGGAGTGCACTTACTTGTTTTAGAGATGAGAGAGTTCTTTGGAAGTCTTTAAGAAGTTTGGAGGCTTTCTGGTCTTTTCTGCTCAATGCACAGCACCAACTACAGACGTGCAGCACCACCTCTCAACATGTAGCGCAGTGTAATTTTGCACTGCTGGAACCTCCCAATGCGCAGCGCCACTTCCATCCAATTTTTGACTACCTTTCCTATGTCCAAATTGAGTGTGGGATAGCTTGTTGGAAATATTTTTGAGTCTAATTTCTATAACATCTTGAATTTTTTAATTTGGAGCTCATTTTCCCTGTCCAAAGCTCAATGTCCCAAGATTGTCAAAATGTGCAAAAATGAGGCTGCCAAAATGCAGAGTGTTGTTTCAGTCAACTTTTGGAGGTCTTCCTCAACCCAAATTGAGCTCATGATATCTCATTGGAAATATCTCTATATCTAATTATCATTTCACTCATCAAGGAAGTCATTTGGTCAATCCAGCTAGGAGAAAGCTTGATTTTCCCAAGTTCACTCCAGAAGTGCATCAACTCTCCTGAGGCAAATGATGTTTTGGACATTTCTCCTAAACCATGAGACCTGTGTAAAAAATGAAGGAGGTTTTCCTTCTTGGGTCTATGGTGGATAAAAGCCTCTCTTACGGTTGTCAAATTCACCTTTTGTTGCTCAAAAACTTCATTTGAATAAAACCTATCCTGATGTGTGGAACAGGGGATTTTGAGAAATGAAGGGAAATGAATGGGATGAGGGGCTTATAATTTCTTTAGAAAAAATTGGGAAGTAGGGAGGGATGTTCATAAGTAGGGGAAAGTGGAATTTCAAATATTGAGTGAGGGGAAGGGGTGCAAAAGGGAAAAACACATGCCTAACCTATAAAAGTGTCAAATTGTAGCAATAGGCTAGGGTGTGTGGGAAAATGATGAATTTGAGGGATATTAGTGATGGGAAGTGTTTAATAAGGTATAATAAGGATAGGGGAAAGTGTATGAGCATCAGGATACAAGTTTTGTTGATGATTTGACCATCCAAGAAAAATTACCTTCAAAACCCTAGGAGAGGGAAATGAGCCTTACCTAAGCACAACCAAAGCATAAACAAGGTGTAAAATGACCCTTCAGAACTTGAAATAATGATGACAACTCTTTGAATGATGGCACACTCATCCAAATGGTGACATGAACCAATACTTGGAAAACTTTGGAAGGAGTGAAAACAATCCTAGACCTAATACCCAGTGACCAAATTTTTACTTCAAGACTCACTAAAATGAAAAAATTTGACTTTGACACCCTAGGACCACTTTATAAGAGAATATTTGATCATTGGTGGCAGTATCAAAATACTGACTCTAACATATTGGTCTTTTCATTGTCCACGAAAAACTTAGACAACACACATATCATTTACAATCACTTGACAGGAGGAATGACAACCTTCCTGTCAATGGCCAAGCTTTAAAATGTTATTTTCAATGATTTGGGGTTGTGCCCCACCCTATGTACATAGCATGTTTATTGTTGTTCTATTGTTTTACTTTGCTGTTTTTGCTTTGTTTTTCTTTAATTTGTTTTGATGTTTTGTGATTTCATTTTGTAAATATATGTTGTCATACACTATGTTCTGTCTTTTGAATAAGTATGTGGTTGAAGTACAGAAGTCTTGTGACACTACACACTTGGCTAGTCCTGTCTTCATCTTCTTTGTGCTTGGTTGTAACTTTTGGCTGACGAAGTCTTGATGGAAAATATGATCCATTTGTAAGGAAATCTCTAGTCAAACCATGAACCAGTGTCCAAAGTTGGAAACCCCATGCCTATACTCAGTCTTCTGCTCTGTGTGTCCAAGCTCATCCAACTAGTAGAAACAGAGAAGGGGAAAATCTGAATAAGAAAACCTAAATCAGAGGTCGTACATGCTTCTCTAAAGGAAAAACCTCTTCTACTCTTGACAAGTTAGGATCCCTCTTCCATCCCAAAAATAAATAAATTTTGATGTGAATTTCTCTTTAAAAACAAAAAATAAGCAAAGGCGAAAGAAGAGAAAGGCTTCCTGCGCAGAGAGGTGAAACAGATAACTCCACCGGGGCACTAACCACGCTTGTTCGTAGTGGAGAAATTCTTGTGTTCCTACATTACTCCAGCGGGGTATTGTCCAAGCCTACTGACAGTGAAATAATACTCTGAAAATATTAAGCTCACAAGCCAAACTACCATTCCTAATTTTGAAACACTGTGATCTAGCTGAATTATTGTTGGGCGTGGGATCCCCCAAAGGAAGTTTTGGGGCTAAAAGCCCAGATTTTGGTCATAAATTGTAACTTGATGTAAAAGCTCCACGTTTTGTGGGCACGGAGCACGTAGCTTTTGAATGATTCATAGGGTTGTCCACCCTTAATTTTGTAATGTAAAGTCGGCTAAAGAGATCTACCCATGGTCTGCGAACCATGGGATTGTATAAATAGAGCGAGGCTCTAAGTAGTTAAATCAATCAAGGAATCAATCTAAGAAGAAGTCTGAGGATGAAGAGTTGAGTCGTGTCTAAACGGTAAATTAGAGTCTTTTGGTCATAGAGTAGGAGAAGACTCTGCAGCTAAGTGCACGGAGGCCTAGTAGTAGGAAGCTAAGTGCGCAGACCCCTGCAACTGAGTGCAAAGGGCGAGTCGAGTTTGTAACAGTTGGAAGCACTAATAAAGAGAAGTTTTATATCATTCATTTGTATTTATTTCATCTTTTCTTCATTGAATGTATTGGGTATGAATTGAATTTCTACTATTTATATGATGCACAAACATATATGATTATGTTAATTAAGTGAATGCGAGATAAGGTATCTGTTTACGCGAAGTTAACTAACATCTTTAAGAAGATAAGGGACACCTGAGTAATTTGGGGAAATATCACAGATCACTGCCATACATCATCAAGGCATCTCAGCCCCTAGTTAGGGTTTCATGTAGACGATTATAATAGATCGTGAAGGTCTCGTAGGTCAGAACAGTGCGTGAAGTGACCTATGCAAAGGTAGGCACAGTTGGACTAAATCGACCCCTTAGACATCTCAAGGGTGCAGAAATGTTGTTCCAGCATCCCCCCATACTACTTCGAGTGAGACTTCAGTCCGTACTCCACGGGATGATTCTGAAATGGCCAGCGGTGTAGGGATTTGTTTGGCTAATTAACTCTGAACCTGGGTCAAGCCCCATCAAGCCAACAAATGGTTCTATTGCCGGCACCAGAATCTACATAAGAGATGTCTGATGTCGTATCATTGGAATCCAACTAAGAAGGAAATTGAAGGCTGGTTGGACAAAAGAATTCATGAGTTCGTGTCACGGGAGAACAGGAACCCGTGACTGACAAAAGAAGAGTGGCTAGATTGTTGTTGGCTTAGTGTGGCCTGACCTAGGTTCAGAGGTGATTTAGCCAAGAAAATCCTAGTACTACTGTCCATTTTGGCAATAGTCCATAGAGCACGGACTGAGGTCTCACCCGAAGTAGTATGGGAGCATGCTAGAACCAAGTTTCCGCACCCTTGGGATGTTTGATGGGCTTCTAGAGGTCCGCAGTCTAACTTATCACTGCACACACTTGTGATCCCTTCGCGACCTGCGATGTGGTTTCCGTGCAGCCCTACTGGAGGTGTGACCCATATAATACCCAAGTTACTCACTAATTAACCGCTTACTTAACTTGTGTGTGTAAGATTTATGGTTATTACAGCATATTTAGTAATCATATCAATGCACGCAATACATAAATTAATATAAACATAAAGAAGATAATGCACAACAATTACACAGAATTAGGAATCAACTTCGCTTTATTAGCTTTCGGTCCCGATTATAGACTCGAATCCGCCCTGTACACTCAGTTGTAGGGGTCTACGCACTTAGTTGCAGACTCTACTAGGCCTTTGCACACTCAGCTGCAAATCCTCTTCCTACTACTACAACCCAAGACACTTAGAATTCTACTCTAAGCTCAAACCATTCTTCGCTACTCTTTATCTTCTACTCTCTTTACAACTTAGAGCCCCACTCTATTTATACAATCCCATGGTCCATGGACCATGGGTAGGTCAACTTTACACTAGTTTACAATGCAACGTTTAGGGCAGACAACCCTATGACTCAATTGTACAATTCGCGCTCTGCGCCTACAATTCACGGAGTTTTACAACACCTTTTACCAAAACTTGGGCTTTGAGCCCCAAAACCTATTGTGCAGGGATTTGATGCCCAATAGGCCCCCAACACAATCATCATGACTCGTCCCAAGTCACTCTACTGGTGCGAAGATCTTGGCATGGAGCCCTTCCAAAGGATCCTGTGCTGCGCAGAGGTTTGCAGCGCACTGTTCTACTGTCTGCTCGATCTGCTCCACTCTTTCGTCTGAATTCTCACTATAATGGGAAAATCCCTATCTTAAGGCATGCATCACCTTCATCTGTGTGATATTTCCTTCGATGTCTACCATGATGAGGAAGGCCTTATCAATCCAAGGTTGGACACACACTTTAAGGACTGCCTCTTTCTGCTACGCAGCATCCACCTGTTCCTTCAACAGCTTTGCCTGTTGTAGCTTCGCAAGTCATTAGGTCAGGACAACTATCTATGTCATTCCATGCACACTATCATACTGCACTTGAAGCTCTCATGATTCCATTTCCAAGCATTATATGTTGGGGTCCTCCTGTAATGAAGTGAGGGCCGTGAAGGATTCTTCCAACATAGAAGTGCAGTTTTGTATTGTATTGTTTATTATTTCCTCCAACCCTTTTTTAATAGCGTCAACACATTGTTCCCTACTTTTGGGGGCATATAGGAATGCGCCTTTAATCACGGCTCGGAAATCTTAAGGTTGAGGTCTAGCTGTACCCTCATTACTTCCTTCTTTGCCTCACAGAATCCACTGGCTAATTTGTGGATTCGCACTCCAATTGGTAGGTCTGTTGTGATTTCTAGCTCTAGAACACGGTGACATGCTTCCTCTACTATTTTCTCCAACTTTTGATTCTGCATAAGCACTTCATTGTGTTGTAGGCTAAGCTTCTCAATGTTGATTCTCTATTCGATGAGCATCTATACCACGTGGAGTTCTGCTGTCGCTCCATCTTGGAGTTGATATAATGTATCCCGTGGAAGGGCAGCCAAGTTTAGGCCAGGTCCCTTGATACTTCCCACCATGGCTATGTCCTCCTTACTTTCCACTGTTAGCACTCCTTCCGGCAGCACTATGGTGTTGCCCATTTTTGCGCGCAGTAGCTACTCCGCTGCTGATATACCTGCGGCACCGTAGGCAGCTACTGTTCCTTCTTGCAGGGGCCACACCTAAAGTTCCTACAGTTGTGCCCTAAGGGCCCCCAACACATTATGTTGCTCTGTCATAGCTTCCTGGAGTGCTTCCCTAGTGACCTTGTGAACTGTGTCATTGATGTCATAGAGGTCACCCTCTATTAATGTAATTGGTTCATTGTCCAGTTTGGAAGCCTTGGTCTTCCTTCGTGACCCGGCTCTTTTCGTACCATGCGGTCATTTTAGTTTTGTAGATGTTGTGCTTGGGTCTGCGCCTTCTATTGTATCCTCTAATCCTTGTCATGTGGTCAAGTTTGGGCCTCCTTCCTCCTACGTCATGGTGGCCCTTGCTTCCTGTGTTGCTGCTACTTTTTTGGCAACCTTGGCCTGCTCTACAGCTGCCTTTGCTGCCTCGCGAGAAGCTCTTACCTTTGTGGCCAGCTGTTCGTTCCACTTCTCTTGGGCCAGCTGGTTAATTTGCATCTTGGTGGCATCCTTTTGCTTTTGTGTCATTGTTCTATTATACTTCACCAGATCTAGGGTGCACCACTCAAAAGGCCATGAGTCAAGCACGGATAAGATGGAATCATCAATTGCAATGAAAGGAAGCTTGGTCCACTTCTGTGTCAGATCCTAATGTGCCTTGATATACACATTGTGCATATTCACCTTGAAGTCTGAAAAGCTCCGCAGACTATTGTACACTGTGGGGGATAGGCATGGCCTTCTGTTAATCCACATCTAGATGCTTGCCTCCATGAGCACCCAGAAGATCTTAGTCTCACGGATCCATGTGGCATCCTTCATAGCCCAGAGTGACTCATATTTTGCAGCTTCTGGCAAGTCCTGCTCAATATGTGGGAGCTGACTATCCTTAGACAGTTCCCCATCACCAATAAAATAGACAAGAGAAACCAAGCGAAGTGGAAGGTCTTGCCCTACTCTTAAGCTTCCTTGCAGTTGGTTAGGAATTCTTCACAAAGGAATTCAGCCCAGTTGAATTGGACACGCTCCGTGCGTTATTTTTCTAGCACAACGACTGGCGCTAGTACCTCATCTCCACAGCATTTTCTCATTACCTTCCCAGCCAGCAGTTGGGTGCCTATGCACACCCCTTTATCTTTAATTATATTGATTACGTAGCCTCTCTTCTTCTTTTCCAATTTGTACTTCTTCTTCATGGCCTCTACGAGCACCAAATCTCCACTTTTGCTAGTTATCTCCACGGAGTCCTTTCCCTTACAGGGAAGCTAAGAAATCCTGTGGATAAGCTACAGCGTGATGGGAATAGGCTCCTCCAACCATAAGTACCCATCGTACACCACACAAATTAGTTGCCTGATGACAAATATTGTGATAGGTGCACAGTGAAAATGTGAAATCCACAGTAGGTGGAGTAGCTTGGCCTTCTCCACACCACATAGCCATTTCTGCAGCTCTAGTGTTGTAACTGACCCCTCCTTACTCTATTTCATGAGGTTCTCAGTCTATAAATGTGGGAACTTTTCGCTCTTCGCGAGTTCCCATTCTTAAAATTTCATTGTGGGCACGCAACCCAGAGCTGAGCCCTCAAATAGAATTCAATCTAGGAGGAGTTGGGTTTGGAGTGTGCTCTTAGCGGCATCCAAATCCTTGGGTACCTTAGCTTTCCCTTTCCACAGAGGAACGTACTCAAGAAGTTTTGCTACAGCACACACTAGTTGGATGTCTTCTTCCACTTCTTCCTCTACCTCTATCTCATCTACGAGAGCGTGGAGGTCCTCCTCCTCGTCATTTGTCTCAAGGTTGACAGCCTTGCCATTTTCTTCCATGGAAATTTTAACAAACCGCGGATTTCGCGGGGACATGTGGACTGGTCCTACTGCATGTTTATCCTTCTTAGGCCTCGGCATTCGAGTTGATTTCAGAATTTATGGTGCATTCCCCGCCTGCACCGTAGGGATCTGCACGACTTCCTCAATGGTACTCTCTACAAAAACCACACCTCTCCTAGTAGTTGTCATATTGTTCGAACTGTCTGTGGTTGTTCACAAACTTGGGGGCTCAAATATCGCTTGGCGCTCAACACTCTGTGCTCTTTGTAATAGCTCAAATTTGAAACGAACAAGTGTTGTCTTGTGGCTAGCCTTGGGAGTTTTATAGCGTCTTTTGAATTTGAATTTGACTGCTCCCCCCACTTCTAAGTCATTAATGCATTCCTAGTAGAAAATTGTCTCAAATATAACTCTTAATTTGTGTCTTTATTGCCCACTGCCTGTTCCCTTTTGCCTTACATTGGACATCTCGTCATGAACAATGATGTCAATGGATATTTCCCAACCTACCCACGTGGCAGCACAGCCCCTTGTACGCAAGCACGAACCTTGTACCATGCTGATCCTGCACACACCTCCCTCTTCATGCAGTTCCAAAACAGACTCTTTTAGAGTGTCGTGCTCTCATTTAACTATCTGGAGTGCTGAGACTGTGCTCTCTATGGCTATTTAGGTGGTCGCACCACCTGTTTGAGATTGCAACTCGCTTTCCAGCATAGCATGTGGATACTCCTCACTTGTCCTCGTGACAGCTGGCACCGCGTGTGCTTCCTTATGTGGTGTGCTCCCCTTGTTATTGTGTTCGGTAAGGTGCGGTCTCAGCCATGGTAGCAGAGTCATAAATTCTTGACGACAATCTTCTAATACAGTGGTATGATCATCCGTATCTTGCCTTGTCACCCTTGGTTTATCGATGAGACATGCTTGTGTGATCCTATTTTCCAATCTTTTGGTCTCAACATCCATCAACATGATTTTCTTCCTTAATCGTACCTGATCTTCTTTGAGTTTGTGAAGTCTAAGGTTCCCTTATTGAATTGCTTCCCGAATCCTTATATGGTCATCCTCACGTAGCTGTGTGATTCCTTCATCCTAGTCTTCATGCACTGCCATAACTGCGGGAGCTATTACGTGTGGATTCCTTTTGGTATTCCCTTCAAAAATCTCAATTTCTACTCTGTTTCACACCTTTGGAATCATCTGCACGCTTAGGTATTTGTACATGGTCCTATACGCCCATCAAACCACTGGCACGTGCAGGTCCCAATTAGTTCGTCTCGTCTGGTGAACCTTGTTCAGTACTCCACGCACCCTATGGAATGCTTCATCATGGAGAACTTGTAACGAGTGTCGCCTTTCCAGATGTTGTGGTTTGTTCTGATTCTCTAGGTTGGGCATGGTGTGTGCTCGTGCGGACTGTACAGCATATACCCGTACCCATTGAGAAAGGTGGGCATGCAAGTTGTTCCACCCCAGCTTCTTGGCTTTCATTCGAAGTTGGGGTTTTCTAAAATGTAGGTGCATCATCCTTCTGCATCCATGCCAATCTTCAAAATTTCCTTTATGCGTACCTCGCCATCGTGTGGGTGTTGCATGCAGTGCCCACTTCAGTGCATCAAACTGTTGCTGCTCTGGTAATGCACTTTCAAAATTATTCATAAATTCATCCACCGCTATCAATCCATCATATGTCGGTAGCTCCCTTGCCTCTGTTGTTACTCAACACAATGATCTGATCATCATGTTACAGTTCAATGTTGTTACTTTGTGTAGCCAATTCTGCCATCACTCTATCTCTACATCTGAATCTGAAGTACAATAGCTTTCACTCTCCCACGAAATCCTTCCATCCGCAGTCGGATTCACCCAATCCTTTCCTTATGTAGTTATCTTATAGATACAGTTAATATCGTCATCAATATCTTCGTCGCGCACTGGTTTAGTGTATCGCGTTCCCTCGGCTTGGTCCAGTGGTACTATTATGCGTAGTGACTTTTTCTCAAAGGTCATTTTGTGATTCTTCAGATTTATGACTCTGTTCATATCGGTAGCCCAGTCTATTCCTAGTAGCGTGGGATAGATATTGTTGTCATCGACAATATCTATCACTTCAAAATCCACCTACATGCTCACACCTTCAATATCGACTGTCACCCCTTCCAATCTTCCCATGGGAAAAATCTTCTGTTGGTTCGCCATTCATAACTGAATAGGGGACCATTGTAATGTGGGCCTACCCATGTGTTCCCATGTTTTCTTTGGTATTACATTCGTTTCCCAACCCAGATCCAGTATTACCTGATCCATTTTATACTCACATATTTGCACAGTCAACGTCATCCCCCTTCCTATGCGCAATGCATTCTTTCCAAGTTTTCAGAACACACGTGGTTCTCCTAACCCCATGCACCTAGTGATAAGTTCCTATAGCCCTTTGACTGCCTTGTTGTCATGCAGCAATTTCATGCATGTCTCCAGAATGGTAGTGAGAATGGAAGGATCCATCCCTGGTTCTAGTTGATCCTTACTACCTGAAGTGGAGGCCTCCGTGAAGCCCTTCTTAGCTTCCATGAATGTCTCCTTCGCGCGTTCTAAATCAAACTTGGGTTCCTTTGTAGGAGCCATGTGAACCCACGCACTTTCTTCTGGCCGCTTCCCTTTATCATCCCTCGCTGTGACACCACTCCTGAGCATCATGTTTACATTTGGGTCTTCTTCATGTGGTTCATACTTCATCATTTGTAAATTTTGGGTTGGAGGGGGCTGGAGTACCCCCTTTTCACGCATCTTTGCTATCAGCGAAGGGAAATCTTCCACCTCATGATCAAACTGATTACAGTACCAACATGATATTCTAATCATGTTCGTACAATCATGGGCATAATGCCCTAGCCCTCTACAATTGTAACAAATTATCTAATAGCGACCCTTTCCTGGTCCCATTCCACCTTGACCCCAACCGTGCCCTGAAACCTAGCCCGTGCCATCCCTGCATTTGGGTTGAGGGCTCACGTTTCGGCCTACACCCTATAGGCAAGAGTTCAATCCATCATTAGTTCATAGCTTCGGCAAGTGCATTCTTCATGGCCTACCAACCTGTAGAAATTACAAAACAACTGTTGGGACATCTACGTATACTTCTGCAACAGATGAAAATGATCCATGTTATGTTTTCCTCCTATCTGGAAAATCACGCACCATAATGCAAATTCAGCGCTCGGCCCTGCTTATGCCTCCGGCCTTAATGGCATTGTCCCTCCTCCTGCCAAGTAGTTCGCGAACACTGGACAATGATCTTTTTCATGGCCCTGGCCTTTGCATTTTATGCACCATACTACCTTGTGCACCTCTGGCTAAGGTGCCCTATCATGTTTCAAACTCTTCATTTCCAGACATAGATTTTGTAGCTGCACGTGGATCTATTGGACTCCTAATCCAGGGTCTTGTATAGGGGTCTCATGTAACCTCATGGCCATCTCCAATGCTTTGGCCTAGGAGGAAATTTTTTGTTATGAGAGTGTCGTCCTTAAGTGTGGTGTAAGTGAGGCCACAAACCATGTGCAATGTTGTGCATCTGTTAATGTCATATTGGCTTTGTGGATCGTACTCTTTACCCTTTGGTCCAAATCCCAGGGGGTCCCGCACAGGAGCATTGCGATCTCTTTAAATCTGATGATTGATTTCGTCTCTGATTTTGGCCTGTTAAATTCCTTGTTCAACACGGTCTGGATCTCTGCAATTCCTGTGTTCAGTTGGTCATTAGAATTCTTGATATACCACGTTAATGCGCAATCCTACAGTGCGCTCACCAGCGTAGCATTTTTGATATTATCATCCATGACACCCTATGCTTCCCATACTCCTCTTACTACGAACCAAAATTGGTCTGGATCTTCATTCCCTACTCCTCTGAATACAGGTAGTTTGATCACGCTTGCCATATTGAACTATGGAGGTGGCAGAGGTGGAGTCGGTGGAGATGGAGGTGAGGGGGGTGAAGTGGGTGGTGGTGTGGGTGGAGGTGGTAAACACAGAATTTTTTTCCTTATCAAACTGACCATGCTTCTCGAAGAAACCTTCACGAGCTCGTCCTTGCTCTCCCGCGAGGGTGAAATTAAGGGACTGTTTTCTAACTCTTCACTACTTCCGCTTCTATAGATCTTTCCCCTACAAATAGTCACAAACATTAATTTATTCGCATAACCTGCTTTTCACACAATAGCATCTTAATCCAAGTGTTCAAAGATTTAACATACTTACCTTGCGGTCCCTTGAGAAAATGTCACTCTGCCTCAATGTATCTGACGGTTGTGTCTACCACGAACTCAATGATAAATCCTCCTATTATTCAGTTGAGCCAGTGTTCCACAGCTCACACTATCTTCTCTTCCGAGGCTTCTAGTCTATGCACTAGTTCCAAAGTCCACACTATTGGTTTGTCAAGCCTACACCTTCCCTAGTTGTTTGCTAACTTTGCGATCCACTCATACAGCTTAGATGGAAAAGATGTGTTATAGACATATTTGGGCATTTCAACCCCAAAATTATATGTCGATAAACTAGGGCTCTTCAAACCCTACAAGATTTGTTTTATACCCTAAAAGAACATGGTCATCTGATTACATCATTCCCTAGAAGTTACACCTGAAAAATGATCCAAAAATGGCCTAAAATGAACCATACTGACTACTCCACTAGCAAGGTGCAATGCATACTAAGTATTACACGGCCAAGTGTGATGCATACTATTTGGTCCTTCTATAGGGTGCGATGGGCAAGGATGGACAAATGTCTGAGATAGTTTGCTAGGTGGTTGCTCATGGAATCTTCTAGAAACTTCTCCTATAACACTTGCCTCTCTGAATTTGCCCAGGGATGGGTAAGAGATCCAAGAAATCTCCAAGTGGAACCAATTGTAACAAGTGGAATGACACTAATCAAAACCCTAAAGATGACTCACACCCTTGCACGCATCTATAAATGGATCCCTCATCTAAGAGATCCAAAGGCTGGAATATTGTGAATTGCAAGGAAGTGTTGATAGTTGGTATTTGAAGAAAAGAGAATTGTATTGTTATTGTGATCTTGCTATTTCATGAGGTGAAGAGGGTTGATGTTGGGAGGATGATGCTAGATTAGACAACTGGGTTGTAATTCTCCCTTCTATTTAATGAAGTTCTTCAATTTTTCTTCCATATGATTATGCAATTGTGAATGTTATCATTTGTGAATGTTATTGTATGTTCATTACATAGCTAATTCTATAGTGTTTATGTTATAGTAGATCAAGATGCTTTGATGGTTCTTTGTTACTATGTTTCTACAGGTACACTCCAAGTAGGATAAGTACGGAGAGGAATTGCAAGCTTTGTCAAAGGGGAGAGATATCAAGCAAGGGATAAAGCAGAAGTTCCAAGTTGGTCCCCTCATCTTTCTCTTATCTATTGTGCATAGAAGAAATCGTTGAATTACTTTAAACTGTTGTTTCTAGGGTAGCTGCCAAAACTAGAGGGCTAGTCGATCAAAAAGACACTAATTTTCCCAGAAACAAGATGGAAAGAAAATTTTGTGGATTTCAGTGTACAAGGAGAGATGCAACCACTGTTCCTTAGATACTCGCGGATTTCTATTTTCCTATGCCACGAACTTGTGAATATTCTTGTCCAACCATTCTTAAATTTCTTTCTTTGTAGGGTTCTAGTCGCATGACATCAGACATCCTTTATGTAGATCTTGGTCCCGGGAACAAAACCATTTGTTGGCTTGTATGGGCCTCAACCAGGTTTAGAGGTGATTTAGCCAAGCAAATCTTGGTACTACTGGCCGTTTCGGCAATAGTTCATGGAGCACGGGCTGAGGTCTCACCCAAGTAGTATGGGAGGGTGTTAGAACCAAGTTTCTGCACCCTTGGGATGTCTAATGGACTTCCAGAGGTACGCGGTCTGACCTATCGCTGTGCACACTTGCGATCAAATCATGACCTACGGTACGACTTCTACGTAACCCTACTCGGGGCACAACCTGTATAATACCCAATTTCCTCACTAATTAACCGCTTACTTAACTTGTGTGTGCAAGATTTATGGTTATTACAGCATATTCAGCAATCATATCAATGCACGATACATAAATGAATATAAACATAAAGAAGATAATGCACAGCAATTACATAGAATTAGGAATCAACTTCTCTTTATTAGCTTTCTGTCCTGATTACAGACTTGACTCCACCCTATGCATTCAGCTTCAGGGGTCTGCGCACTCAGCTATGGACTCTACTAGGCCTCTGTACACTCAGCTGCAGAGCCTCTTCCTACTACTACAACCCAAGACACTTATAATTCTACTCTAAGCTCGAACCATTCCTTCGCTACTCTCTATCTTCTACTCTCTTTACAACTTAGAGCCTAACTCTATTTATACAATCCCATGGTCTGCGGACCATGGGTAGGCCGACTTTACACTAGTTTACAATACAATGTTTACGGTGGAAAACCCTATGACTCAATTGTACACTTCGCACTCTGCGCCCTCAAAACATGGAGTTTTACAACACATTTGACCAAAAATTGGGCTTTGAGCCCCAAAACCTACTATGGGGGGATTCAATGCCCAACAACTACTACCTATACACAGAGATCCACGATATCTTCTTCGCGTCTTTCCCTACTGAGCTATACGAGTGGATCGTGAAGCTAGAAGATAGGCAAGGAAGGTGGAAACTTGATGGTCCTATTGTGTGGACCTCACAGTTAGTGTGAAGGTTGGAAGCATCGAAGGATAAGATCACGTGTATCGTTGACCATTGGCTTGATCAGACTATAAGAGGATTCATTACTGGGTTCACAGTTCGCACCTCAGTCAACAATAATGAGGTAGAGTGACACTTTTTGAAAGGACCACAAGGTAAGTACATAAAGTCTTTGAATACTTGGATTAAAATGCTATTGTGCAAAAATAGGGTTATGCAGTTACCTTGATGTTCAAGGCTACGTGAAGTGGAAAAGTTTACAGGAACGAAGGAAGTAAGGGACCAAAAACTAGCCCCTTGATTTCACCTCTGTGAGGGGATGAGGAAGAGCTCGTGAAGGTCTCGCCGTGAAGTGCGATCCATCTGATAAGGCAAAGAATTCTGTGAATACCACCCCCACCCACACTACCACCAACTTCACCACCATCACCTCCATCCTCACCCATACCACCTCCACCACCACTGCAATTCAATATGGAAAGCATGGTGAAGTTTCCTATGTTCAAGGGATTGGGAAATGAAGATCCTAAACAATTTTGGTTTGTTTTAAGAGTCATATGGGAAGAAAAAGGAGTTATAGATGAAAATATAAAAAAGGTGACATTGGTTAGCACCCTGCAAGATCAGGCGATGACTTGGTATATTAAGCACTCCAATGATAATCCAAATGCAGGAATTGAAGATATCCAAGTAGCGCTAAATAGAGAATTTAGCAGGTCGAAGTCTGAAGCACAATCGATCATTGGATTGAAAGAGATTATGATGCTACTAGGCAAGACTCCTTGGAAACTAGATCAGAGGCTGAAGTGTATGATTTGTGAAGCTAGTATGAATCTGACGGATGGACAACATCGTGAATGGTTTGTAGCATTGCTAATGCCATATTTGAGGAGTGCATTATCACAGTAGAAGTTGACGACTCAAGTAGAGGCCTTAGAGATCATGATGAGGCTGCATGAGACCCCAATGTAGGATCCTAACTTAGGAGCTCAGCATATCCATGCGCAGCTGAATACTTTATGTTTTGAGATGTAGAGTCTGAAATAGGATAGGACAGCTCGACCAGAAGTGCGCGAAGAGGTATGGTGCATAAAATGCAAGGTTCAAGGTCATGATAAAGACCATTGCCCAGTGTTCAAAAATTACCTTGCAGGAGGACCGATGCCATTAAGGTCGGAAGCACTAGCAGGACCCAATGTGATGCCTACTTTGTGGTGCATGATTTGTCAAATAGGAGGAAAACATACAACAGGCAACTGCCATTTGTTACAGAAGTATACACAAAATTCGCAACAATTGTTCTACAACTTTTGTAGGTCGATGGGACATGATGAGCACACTTGTAGAAGCTATGAGTTGATGATGGATAAAACTCCCACCTATAGAGTTCAGGCTGAATTGTGGCCCCTTGACCAGAATTCAGGAATGGTGCGAACAGGATTTCAGGGGCATGGACGAGGCCAAGGCCGAGGAGAACCTAGAAGAGGTCATGGATAGTTGATATGCTACAATTACAGAGGGCTAGGACATTATGCCCATGATTGTACAAACTCAACATGTTCATCATGTTTGTATTGCAACTTTTTTAGTCATGAGACTGAAGATTGTCCCACACTGATAGTTAATATATGCGAAAAAAGAGCGCTACCGCCTCCCCTGACTCAAAACCTGCAAATGATGAGGTCTGAGCTGCATGAGGAAGATCAAAATGTGAACATTTTGCTTCAAAGTGGAATCACAGCTGTAGATGACAAAGGCAAACAACTAGAGGACAGTACTTGGGTTCACAAAGCTCCAGCGACAGAAGCAGAGTTTGATTTGGAGGGCACCCGAGAAACCTTCATGGAAGCTAAGAAGAGCTTCATTCAGGCCTCCACTTCAAGAAGAAAATATAGACCAGAGCTATAGATGGACCCATCCATGCTCACAACATTCCTGGAAACATGTATGAAGCTAATGCATGATAGTAAGGCGGTAAAAGGGTTACAGGAACTCATTAACGGATGCGTTGGGACCTGTTACATAGTAATTTGTCACTGACCTCATGTCAGTCCCTGAGCAACATCTCCACTGTGTCACACATCAAATAAACATGTCCATAACTTCCCACTCATTCAAGAAGATTAAGAAAGTTCTCTCTAATCCTAAATATTTACCCTTTTACCTATGTTTTTGCATCGTCACAAGTGAGCATCATAATTCTTGCAACAATTCTCTATGTTGAACTATAAGGTCACGCCATCATCGTAGGGGTACATCAGTTTCCTATGACGGTCAAATTTTAGGGCTCAGCGCAAGTCCTAAAGATCCTTCTTGTGACAATTTGTCTAAATACATTGCTTCCTTGTGACGTCGTCGTTGAGCCCTAGTGTATGACTTTCGATGATCCTTTTGAGAGTGAATGCTTGAAGAAACATACCAACTGGACCCTTCGAGAAGGCTTGTGACGTCAAGGCTTGGTTGTAAGCTTTGCCTTCGATTCATTTTAATATAATCAATGATGATTTCCTATGTCTTATGTAAAATATACTTGATAGATTATGGTTCCTTGACTCTGTAAGTAAATAGATCCATTTTGTTTTTTGTTATGTGTTTAGTTGTTCTCTTGTGTTGTTTCAGGTAAATTGCTCATCAAGGAGAAGGAAACAATAGTTGAAGTGGTACAATGAAAACTCCATCGAACACCGGTTTGAGGTAGGCTCTTTCAACAATGAATGTTTAAGGAAATTAGTTGTTGTTTTGTCTTGTTGTGACTAGACCCACTCTAGCGCTAGAGGGGTTGCCTCTATCCGCAGAGGGAACATTTCCTACATCACAAGTTGGCGACCATACTAGGGAGTCCTTTGTATGTTACTCTCTTGCTTGCTATTGATTTGTTTTTGATCAAGTGCCTTTTGACTTTTGGGGTTGAGGCATCAGCATTTTGGATTACCTGGGTCAGTCTGGGAGTCCCTCTTGCTATTTTGAATATTAGTATGGTGTCCTTCTGGTGGTGTTGCTTTAATTTTTCCTTAAATCAAGATCGTCACTGAAGATACCTTAACGATTGTGACGACGTCACACCTGTCCTCTTTAACAAACCTGCACGTTGTAGATAACCCGTCATACAGTTGCAACGATTCCTGAAAATGGACTGTCGCAAAATAAAGGTGTACACCTACGATGATGTCACCGAGTTGATGTCTCTGTGCTTGCAATGATTGTCTTTTCATCTCAAGTTTCTAGTTTTAGACCGGCGACGATTCCTGTACAAGTTGTTTTTACAACTTTACCTTTTGAATTAACCAGTCTTGCTTGTCCCCTCCTGCTTCTTGCCTCTCATCAGCTTGTTTTGACTGCTTTCGGTTAAGGCTTATTTCTCTTTGGTTTCATTCAGAGAGTCTTTTGTTTTCAAACCAAGTGACCTAGCTTTGTTAAAGGTTTTGTCGAGAAGTCATTTGCTTGGGTTACTTATCCATCCAAGATTCATCCACCACCATCTGTTTGGTTTGCTTGAGGTTGTTTTACTGCTTTTTCTTGCTGATTGGTCTTTAATGTTGGTTATTGAACCAGTTCCTCACATTGATTTGATTTCTGCACTAGCAAACATAGATCACATTTGTTTGGATCAGTCAGGGTTACACTTGCTTGTTTTTCATTAAAATTCCAAAAAATCAAAAATATTGCATTCATATAGCATACAAAAGTGAAAGTGCATTTCCATTACTGAACTTTCATGATTGAAGAATTGGAAAGAAACTTTAAATCTTTCATTGGTAGTATTGATAAATTGCGAGATAAGTGTATTGATGCATTGTGTTTCTTAGTGCTTGCATTTTCTTGCCTTGGTTTTCATTCGCTTGGAATTGAACTCTTTACCCTCCTTTAGGTAGTTATTCATCGAAACGAATGATTTTTTACTCATTGTAGTTGCATCCTAGGGATTGTTGCAATACATTCGGTAGGGCATGAAAACTGAAACTTAATTCAAGATTAACTCTTAAATTCAATTGAATGAACCTAACAACACATTGGAACTTAACGCACATTTATCTAGAGGTCTAGGCTACATATGTGCTCTGGCGTCGTTAAACCTAGTCATTATTGTTTTCACTTAAGGTTGGGTGATTCCTCCTTCTATGATTCAATAGCTGCTAGCACAAACTTGTGCTCCCTGTACCATTGATTATATATCAGGAGACCCCACTAGGTTATCATCCTACATCTGTAGGAAGTTGAGTCTTCCACCTTGTTAGCTTCCTGCTGCAGCAAGTTACTCATATTTCATGATTGACATTTTTCAGGCCAAATATGTCGTACTTTGCATACTACAATGCTCCATATTTGCTTAACAGTCCCCAAGCGAAGAAGGCTACTCCAAGTTCATTCAATTGCCTTCCAAATTTTTGAAAAGTTATCCCGGTATCGCCAATTTTCAGTTAAAGAGAGGTCCAAACAGCTTAATCTTGGTCTCCCTAGGTTTAAATTTCCTATTTTAGAATATAGAGAATGTAAATCTGTCCAAACAACTTAATCTTGGCAGATTCTTAGATAGGTAGAGAAGCGGAGGAGCCCAACAGCTTAATCTTGGCCCATGGAAGAATTAAGGGTAGTATGTAGATAGGAAAACATCAAAAGAAAAATGAAATGATGGGTTTGCAAGTCTAAGTGCACCCAAATCAAAAGAAGAAAAAATGCTAGGTAAGTAGACTGGGTAGGTAGTTCTAAGGTTGCTGAATCCTAATTGTTGATCAGTTCCAGATTTTCAGGTGTCATCTCACTCAGGACACAATCAGCAGGCAGTTATATGTGAGAAGCTCAAAAGAGGTATAACTAACTCCCCTTCTCCGCTTTCCCCAATCATTAACTAACTTCCCCAAAAGAGGTCAAGATCTGCCTGATACCTCTTAAGTTTCATCATTTTCATAGCAGTAACTTGAGTAAAGACCTCCGTTACTCAAAGTTGTTCCATTCTTTCTCTAAAGAATGGTTCTACCCCCTTGTAACAAGCATAAGGTCTCCTGAACTTAGCACTTTCTTACCATCTCCATATTAACCTCTAACATTATTATTTAGCTCCCTATTTTTCCCGTCCCCCTACTAATATTAAGTAAATATTCCCCTATGTATTATCCCTCCCCCTAGTTGAAAAATAACCATAAGTACCCCCGGGAATTGCTCAGTTTACCTGAAACTTAGCAAGAACCCTCAACCTTCAAACCATCTTCCAGATACAATGGACTCCTTCCAGAGTATAAAACCCCTCTGAGGTCATCGGACCCCTTCCGAAACCTCAAATGCCCTTTGCACCCACTTACTTACTCTTTCCGCCACACTCCGCAGACCCTTCAAAGCCAGATCGCATCGCAAGATCGCAGTTTCCTGTCCATACAAGTTATGACCCATCTGTCACCACCCGATGCGATATCGCGATATCAGCGGTCGCAAGCGCCAAATGTCCAACTCAAACACCCTTTGCTCCCCGCCGATGCGATATCACGATCGCATCGGAGCTAGTTCATCGCATCACCTTCAGTATCAGCACCTTGCCATGTCATTCTGTACCAGGGACCCACCACAGCTGACGTCATCCACCATACAGCCGACGGCATGTTGACGTTAGCAACCAGAAAGCTGAAACTTTGCACAGGAAGAGAAATCGCACTTCGGAGCTCCAGAACAAGAAACATAGGCAGTTTTCGATGCGCAATTAACGCGAAGCGCTAATTGCGCATCGCTACGGGAAATAGGCCGTTTTGAGGAATCTTTGGGGAATCCTTTGATTCCTTAGCCTGTTGTGCACCGAAAAAGCCCGAAAATCGCCCAATCGTGCCAAAGTGATCTGGTTTAAAGACAGCAGCAGATCAATGACAGAGTTTAAAGTGTATCAGATCAAATCATCAGGCATCAAGCATGTCAAAGAGTATCAGTAGACGGTGGAAGCCATCAATGTAGCGGCAAAGAGTATCAGTGAAAATCTTGAGCAGCAGCCCGAAGCAGGAGAACATTTAATACCTTCCAGCAGATTCAAAGAAAGAGGGCGAAGCCACTTGAAACCCTCAAATCATAATTATTGCACATTTAACTCACACCTGAGCAGAACTACAGTCCCCAAAGCACAATCATTCCAGCAGCACCGCATCTAGCCCCCAAGGGCCACATTGTCACCTTTTTTTGATTCAGCTGCCCCTAACGCAGCCAAAAAGATTTACTTGCATTTAATTCCAGCAACACTTAGATTTTTTAGGAGTCTTCTAGCATACCTGTTTAGGTCAGTTGTAATGAATGTCTTTCCGATATTTTGCTTATAAATACCACCCTGAACAATGTTGTGAGGGGTTGGTTGGTTGGTAGTAGTTGGTTAGTCTCCTTTCCAGCAATTTCTCCGAGCAGAGACTCGCACTGTAACTGTTATAATTTCCATAATCAAAGATTGCTGAAAGCATGGATTGCGAAACTACTTGATGTATTCTCTTGGCCAAGGAATGATTACGGAATTCCTGTGCTTCTACATGATTCAATAAGTGTTTCTCTCCTCTGTTTACTTTTATGTTTGTTACCACCGTTCCGCCTTCTAAATTGCAGGAAAAGAATAGCTTAAGATTTGTTTCAGTACACCTTAAGTTCAATTTCTGCATTTCTCGGGTGCGGTGGAGGGTCCAAGCGAGCCGGAAAAGGATGATACTCCCTACACAGACACGAGTGCGTCCGATCAATATGGTTGCAGAATTGTTGAGGAGCAACCATCCACCTTCGTGGATGCTTGAGCTCGTCTCCTCGCTGTTTTGGAGGTTGCTACTGCGGTTTCAGGTTGTGTGTTCGGCTGCCAAAGTGTGTAGCGTTTGCTGTGGGTTAGTTTTGTTCCTTTCAGGTATGTTCAGGTCGAATTTAGTCTACATATGCATCTATGTCTATTGTTATATGTATATATGTTTGTATCTCCTCGCAAAGGCCGGGATAGGAAGTTTTGGAATGTGTCAAGCGGTCTGGCCTTCAATGGGTTCTGGTCTGTGTCCACTTTTCAGTCCTTCTGTCTTTCAGTCTTACAGTCTTTTAGTCATGGACGGTGTTTATGGTCTCTTGTTCCAGTGTTAAAGTCCAGCTGTAACCATCTCAGCTTGGCGAATGTAAGCTTTTTTGTAACCTTTTTTGTACAATAATAGAAGTAGCATAAATTACACAAAAAAATAGTTGTGAGCAAGAGGAACAACCCTACCAAGCTACTTCCTAACTAGATCAAGATACCCTTGAATTACCTCTTATAACGAACAAAAGATAACCTCAACTACCTCTTATAACGAACAAAAAATGCTTTCTTCTGCATTATCTTTTGATGAATTGTTGATCGCAATCAATATCTGCATTATCATAATCATTAATCATTAAACCCTCAAATCCAGATGAAATTTATTATTTGATCATATAAAGCCTCGAAATTATTTACCCATAAGAACAAAACTCATCTTTAGTAAAAAGGAAGAACTCTCCAGAGTCCAAATTCATACCCATCTACAAATAGCCAAAATCTCCATGCCCAGTAACCTTTCCCTTCCTCCATTTAATCGTTATTTCTCTCCTAAGTTTTTTGCCATGCAAAATCCATCTAGCATTAAAATCCCATAAAATCCATAGATCACGTTGATGGTCTTCCTTCTTCTGGAATTTCCACACAGATATTAACAAACTAGAGAAAAATGTTGTGCTACAATGTGATGTTGTAATCTGTGAATATTTTATTTGAACCCAATGCACTAAACTAGAATGAAAAAGAAAAAATATATTATAATGGAAAATAAAATAAATAGTATAAT
Source organism: Pinus taeda (assembly GCA_000404065.3). NCBI lineage: Eukaryota > Viridiplantae > Streptophyta > Pinopsida > Pinales > Pinaceae > Pinus > Pinus taeda. The sequence continues at coordinate 222,709 of APFE030123312.1, read as the reverse complement.
ATAAAATAAAATATATAAATTTCAATTGGGTTAAATGATTCATTTTTAATAAGAATTTGTTTTTTTTGTGTAAGACCCTAAATTAAAAAGAAGAAGAATAAATTAAAAATGATATTGGGGTGAGTGTAAACATTTAAATATGGCTTCAATTAATAATAAAAAGTTAAATTAACAAAATTAATAAAATTCAATTTGTTATATTTTGATTTTGTTATTAAATTGTGAATAGGCTTTGTTACAATACCATGGGCCAATACCATGGGTTATCAATACTACAAGTGCAAAAACCATAACTTATTTCACAACCAAAATATTTTATAACAATATGACAAGATTCTTAACCATGGATATTCACCCCGGCATTATGGTAGATATTATTAACTTGTAAATAATATCCTTTGTTACAATACCATGGGTTATCAATACCACATGCCCAAAAAACATAAATTATTTCACAATTAAAATATTTTATCACAATATGACTAGATTGTTAAGCATGGATATTCACCCTCACTTTACCATGGATGTTAACTTGTAAATTGGATTTGTTACAATACCATGGACCAATGCCATGGCTTAACAATACCACATGCCAAAAAACCATAACTTATTTCATAGTAAAAATGTTTATTTTAATTTAATTTTACAACAATTTTTAATTGAATCTAAAAGGGAAAATGTTATAATTTGAGATATTTGAGATATATCTAAACCCTGTATCCTCACTACTACTAAAAATATTACCATAGAAATTAAATTAATGTTTTCAGAAACAACCAACATGGATCCATCTCAGCTAAGGATTAGAGAAAGAAAATTGACTAATTGTAATAAATTAAATATAGTTCATGATTTTTTAAAGTTTTTCATTATTTTATTTTCTTTGACATGATTGCTCCAAAATATAAGTTTAATATTTTAAAACCAATTACGTTTTTTTATTTTAGACAATTTATTAAACACAATACAAAGTGATCAAATTTAAGAGAGAGTTGGGAAAGGGGCGGAGAGAGGGAGGGAGATAGTGAAAAAGTTGGAGGGCAGTGAGAGAGAGAAAGAGAGATTGATGGTGGGGGAGAGAGTGAGGTGGGAGAGAGGGAGCGAGAGGAAGGAAGAGAGATGGCAGAGAGAGAGAGAGAGAGAGATATTGAGTTGGAGTGGGAGAGAGGAAGGAAAGAACAAAGACATAGAGAGATAGAGGTGGAGAGAGAGAGGAGTGAGAATGGAGAGATGCAGAGAGAGTGAGGGAGAGAGTAGTGAAGGGAAGAGAAAGAAAAGGAGAGGATAGATATAGGGAGAGAACAGGAAGGCAATGAGATGGAGACATAGAGAAGGAGAAGGGCTAGGAGGGGGGAAGATAGTGATAGAGTTGGACACAAGAGAGCGAGAGAGAGAGAAGGAGATTTGGGGGGGAGATAGAGGGAGGTGGGAGATAAGGGATAGAGAGGAATGAAGATAGAGATGAGGGGAGAGAGATGGAATTGGAGGAGGCAGGAGAGGGAGGGAATGAGAACAAATAAAGGGAGAAACATGGAGAGAGAGGGGGTGAACGGGGAGTCATGGAGAGAGAATGAGGGAGAGAGGAGAGAAGTAGGGAATAGAGAGAAGTATATAGATAGAGAGGGAGAGAGAGTGTGTGTATGTTTGGGGGGTGAGATAGAGAGAGGGAATAACAAAGAGACACAAATACAAATATAGATATTATATAATATTATATGAACAACCTAGATCCATATTAACCCTATAACTATCAAGTGCCGAGAGGGATCCAATCTCTCAAGGTGCAAACATTTCCTCAAGTTTTGCACAGGAAAAAATAGTTTGCACCTTGAGAGATTGGATCCCTCTCGTTGCTTGATAAATCCAAGATTACGATGCATCTAGGTGGGTTAATATGAAAATAAAGTAGTTTTTATCTGATATTATAGTTTTAAAACTTACAAATTGCTCTTCAAATTAATTTCAAATTGGAACTAGATCCAATTAGATTCAATGAATAGATTTTTAAAAAATACATAAAATATTATTTTTTATTAAAAGATATCTTTTTAAAATTTCAAATTATTAGGGAAAAATAATGTAAAGTTGGCTTACCTATACACCATGCGAGGATGAAGAAGTGTTGAAGTATAACCTTTCAACCAATCTTTAACAACCTTTCAGTCCCCTATCACTGGTATGTTTAAATTGCTTGACACAATTAAGATGACTAACATAAAAAACTGATGCATCTTATTGTAGAACTTGTTAGGTAGCTGTAGTTTTGTTCTTAGACTAAATCAGTCATTCATGTTAGTCATTTTAAGTTGTATTACTTATTAGCTAGTTACATATTTTAACCCATGACTAAATTAGTGACCTATGTTAGTCATTTTTAGTTTGGTCACTTAACATTCCTCACTTTTGGTAGTATTTCACTTGGAAAAGTTGTGGTGACTAACCTTTTTAGTCACATAATCACTAATTTTTAATTTTCTACTAGTGTAAATCTGCAAAATAGATCAAATCTACTCTTATTTTATATTTTCATTATAATTATCATTGATGTTTTGAGTTTGAGTGATTAAAGATGACAGTAGGTGTTCCCTAAAATTGGAAGTTTGGCATTGGAATTCAGTGTGGATTTTCCATTCAAGAATAATACAGAAAGTGGAATCTGAAAGTTACATTCCAAAATAATACTATTTTGGGGATTACTACTGGTGATTACTATATATTTTTTGATGTTGGAAATTTGCTGGAAATCACAACTAATATATTGTACCACAAGTGAGGAACAAAATGGGAAGGGAATTATGTTTGAAATTTATCTACTTATATTGTAATGATCCATAAATATAAGAAAAACATTAATGATTTGATATAGCCTAGTTGCCTTATTCATATGTTACAATGGACCCAAATAGTAGTTCTTATCTAAAGAAATTCTCATCAGAATTGGGCATTCTTGACATCATCCACCTCCAGCCTTGGAATTATTCACTTAGGCTTCTATATTATCCATTTATATACATGTATACAAGGATATCATATTATTGTATCCTTTTTACTTCATTTCATTTTATTCTAGACTTAGCTTTGGATTTTTCTAAGAGTTTTGTTTGCACTCCCACACTATGTAAGAATTCTACAACTTTAGATTTTTAACATATAATTGAGTTTGCATGATTGTGTCTAACATTCCATGAAGGTTGAATACTAAGTTTACTAAGGTGTTATTTTCTATGGTGATTTTTTATTTTCTTTGTTTATACAATTCATATGGCCACATAATGGCCACTATTTCCCAACAGACGAAAACTTGTTTAAGTTTCTTGCTTTTATGGGGAAAATGGCATTGAAACTTTTGTTGATGTTAAGGTATATATCATATAAATCATTTATAGTATGCTTTATTTTATATTCCAGTGTTCATCATTTTTCATGTCTTATACTTTGCATTATATATTCTTTATTTTTCAGAAAAGAAACACAATATTGATGGTAAGAAGCAGGAATTGAAGAAAGAGGAGAACAATAACACTCAAGCGACAAAATGAAAATTAAAGAGAGAGAGAAGTGTAGTGGTACTTGTAGAGCCAATATCCCACATAAGACACACACAGACACTGATGGTGAAGTCCCCATAGTTGGTGAATTCACCTGCAATGCCTTGACAACACAATGATAATGTTTTGAAGTGATGAAACAATATTTCATGTGTAAAATTTACTCCAACCAATATTAAGTTGGAAACTCATATTGTAATAATTGCCAATTTATATAATATAATTTTCGTGGTTGAAATTATTTATAGTTGCACTTGATATTATTTAGTATTATAATTAACATTTGTAAATTTTCGTTTTCATATTAGATAAACATGTACATTGTATGACATTTTTCTTTAATTTATTTGCAAAATCATACTAATTAATCTATGTTGATTAATAATGAACGCATAAAATAAATATAGAACTACTAAATTAGTAGTTTATGTTGATTAATGATGATCACAAATAAAATTAATATACAACTAATTAGCTTCTTGTAATGGTTGTTAATGAAAGTAAATGAAACAACTATAAACTACTAAAGTATACATTTATATAATGAATATGAAACTACCAAAAAAAAGGTAAATGCCTACTGCAAATGATAAATCTATGATTAAAAACGATGACTAAATTTTGCATATATATGACTATTAGTAGCTAATCTATAGTATCTTATAACATGACCAAAATTTAGTCATATTTCTTTGGTAATTAATTGGTTTCAAATGATGACTAAAATTTGCATATATATGAGTATTAATAGCTAATTTATAGTGTCTTATAACATGAACAATGTTTTGGTAATATTTCCTTAGTCATTAATTTGTTTTCTCAAGTGATCATTTAGTAATGTATTTTGTTGTATATTTGGTCATTAATTATGGCAATTAATGACTAAACTAATGACCAAATTTATGACTAAATATACTACTAGATAATAAAATTGAAACAACCAATTAATGACTAAGCTAAAAACAACTAAAAGTTGGTCGCATTATAAGATACTCTAAATTAGCTAATATTGGTCACCGAACGAAAAATAGTCGTTTATGTGAAAATTTTAGTCATTTTTTAGTAACTAATTAACCATTTTGTACTAGTGAATTCAATATCCAACTGTTATAATTAGAAGCTGCACAAATGACTAAAAAAATAAAAGGATCTAGAACATCCACGCAACATAATCTAAAATATCTATTCCATGAATCAGCATGACATTGAAATACATGAGTGCAAACATAACACAACAAATATAGGAAAAAACATATGTTTATATTGCCAAATATAGTAGAATTTTACAACCATAAATAGAAGCTAACATTGTAGATGTCTCCCCAAGTTGACTTGTACTTCATTTTCACAAATCACACCTCAACATCAACCCTAATGCATGAATATAATGACTCCTTTAGGCTTAAAGCAACAACATGAGGGCACTAGCAATCTCCAAAAGCTAACCGACACCCTATGGGAGGCCGTAAATATATAAGGTAAGAGTGGTAGTTTACAACATTCTAGGCTTGAGACACACATACGATGGGAGGATAAGCTCAAGGGATAAGAGATAAGCTCTCAAAGAAAAGATGATATAGGAATTTGAGATCTCTATCCGTGGTAAATAGTTAAAAATACCTTAGAAGCTTCTGGAAGAGGAAGCTTCACATATATTTTTTATTTTTCCTGAATTTCTAGAATCAGTGCACCTACTTAAGGAGGCAACATGTATTGATAAATGTTGGCACTTAGGTATGAAACATGTGCTAAACATAGGTGGCTAGTAATGCAAGGTGTGATGGGGCTTAGGGATTTGCAAAAGGATTATGACAAAGTTTTCACGGATGTTGATTGATCTGATTTGCAAGCTTTTTAGGTTGATGCGACAAAATGTCCAATAACAATATGCATCATGCTAGTATGGATCAACTTGTTTAGATGGTTATGGTTATGATTTTTAGGTATGAGTCAATATACTTATGATATTGTGTCATACTAGTCTGGATTGACTTGTGCAGATGTGATAGCCTCCCCTAAGATAAATTGAGGTATTAGTTTCATTATGTCATCTATTTGGTTTACCTAACATGGTATCTTAATAGGTTGTTTGAATGTTTGATTGATTGCATCATATTGTTATGTGTCTATAAGATTGCATGAAAAATAATCTTTTTTAAGACAGTTGTACTAACATAATATGTGTTGAGACAAACAATATGCACTTTCTTATAAGTGGGTTCTAGTTTTAGTATTATGATTAATGACTATGATTTGATTATGACATGGTTGTTAGTCTTGGTAAATTTTGACTTGAAATTAATAGGCACAATGTCTTGATCTTTGGAACATGTGGCTAAAATGTGTGAACAAATTGCAGTGTAACATGATTGGTATTATCATGAGAAGGTAACAATTGATTTGTTTATATAACTAATAGTTGGGTGATGTGATAGAGCATATTAAGACTCATTTTCAACAAGGAAAAAGGTAAAAGCAATGAATTGGGTGATAATTATGTTGCTATATTTTGAAACCAAAATTCTAAACGAATGAGTGCTTTGCATGAATACACGTAGTCTTCTTAACCTTGATTTTGTTTGACATTATGTGGATATGTGCTATATTCATGAACATGTATTTGATAGGTACAACAACTGGTTTTCAGTTAAGGAAGGAATTTCCAAGGGAATTGGAGTCCCTTGAGAGATGGTATGGAGGTGTTCAGTTAAAAGTCAACATGCTTGTCATGATAATGTAAGGTAATGTAACACTCTCCTCCCGCATTTACCCAAGTTAATCAGTCTGCTGGGGTAAACATGTGACAAGAAGCTACTACGATCTGATTCAAATCCCCATGTATAGTTAAGGAAGTGGAACCACCAAAACAAAACCAAACTGACCTTCCATACAGGATACAGAACCTCCAAGATGCAACCAACCTTGCCAGGTGATCAATCCCTTAAGAAACTTGACATTTTAACATTTTATGACCTCTAGAATACATATTTGTGATAGGTCATAATAATAGATCTAAGCATAGTGGTCTCATAATTATTTGAGAATCACTAACAAGCATTGATGCCTTATCACATTAGTTGCATTATCATTTATTAGGTTATATATTCCTTTTCCATTCATTTACAAATCAAAACATGATGAGATCCATAGGTCATCACTATCATAAAACATACTCATAACCAGCATATAAGCAATAGAAAAATAAGGATACAACAACCAGAGAATACACATATAAACCCGTACATTTACACATGAAATACCAAGGAAAGGGAAATACTATTAATGAATGCAAAAGCTAACCATGTTTGGGAATTCCATGAACCCCTTGACCATAGATTGGTTGAACCAAAATTTTCTTTCAGCCAATAACCCCTGTGCCATGTTCCAAGCATAAATGTCAGACTCATAACCAAAAAATAAACTAGGGCTTCCTAAGGTTAAACCACCTGACTCTTATCAATAGAACCCAACTTTGCCACAATCCTCACTGGATCACTAGGCCATGATTGATACTACACCCTATAGGATTTACCATATATCCTTCCATTAAGTAGCCAAGGATTCCTAGGCATGATCGAGGACACCCAATTATAGGATTTATTGTATATCCCACCATTCACCAGTCAAGGATTCCTAGGTCAACCAAGGCAAAAGAGAATCTAGATTTACTACAACCCACAGTCTGGTTCAAGGGTTACTAGGCCAAATCTTTATTGTAATCCACATTTTGGTTTAGGGATCACTAGGCCATGTGTTCTTTCTTTCAGAGATCTACTTGACTCAGTTTTGAATCCTTCCGAGAATCCAGCTCAACCAAAACATGAGAACCCCATCACACCATCGCTATCCAAAAATGGAAAGGCTATAATAAAAAACACTATCACACCTGGAGAAACCCATGCCCTTGACAATAAGAGTACCAAATTCACACATGTATGTATCATGGTTGCAAAATATAGCAAGGAAATCACACATGTAAATAGATACCTACAAATAATATCATTGTAGCTGCTTGATCCTACAATTCCTTGCTTGATCTTTTCCTTCTTGGTCCTTCCTTTTATTCCCTTGATCTAATGCGGAAGTGCTCCAAGAAATCTCTAAGTGTCCCAGAGTGCGAGAGAGAGATAATAGAGAGAGAGCTCCAAAACAAAACCGAGAAAAGATTACAAAATGATCCTCAAAATCATTTTTATTAATGAGGTCTCTATTTTCTTCATTTTCCATTATTTTCCTTCATTTTCCTTCTCACATGCAACCTGTGATCATTCATCTTCCTTTTCTCTTAATTTCCATTATTTTCATAAATAAATGTCAATAAATTCCATTTTCCTTTCCAAATCCTTTTCCATTCCCTTTTCCATTTTCCATTAGCCATAATAACCAAAATGAACACCCACTAGGATGTTTTTCCCACAATTCAACCTGTAATATGTGTCCCATTACCTTGGTCTTAAATATATTTTTTAAATGGATTTTTGATGAGGGTTGTTACAAAGCCCTACACCTTGGGGGAACAACTTCCTTGGTGTTCAATGAAACCTACAACTAGAAAAGCAACTGAAACCCAAAATATATTGCTTATGGATATTTATAACATAGCTCGTTGCAGTATTTACAATGACCATTGCTGAAACATGACAAACATACCGCTTACTGGAGCTTTATGACACAACTCATTATGGTATTTACAATAACAACCACATATAGTCATGCACATTTACTTCAACCAACAAATAACAATATTGTCTATGGAGCTTTGTAAATCCTTCTCAATACAATATTTACAAAAATATGCATGTACACACATACGCACATTTTCTGAATAACAATAAAAGGATATCATGCCTACATCCACAACAAGAGAATATAGAGGCCCACACTTCCACCCTCAAAGTAATACGGGGAATCACCTCCTTCCCAGAAATTCCACAATCCATTGCCAAAGTCAAACTCATCTAATGTCTAGTGCTACAATCGTATGCCACTGGTCCTCTCAGTGAATAGTTACTAGCTCATTGTTCCAGGGCACAGTCCCATTGTGCATTTGATTCCATCTGGTAATGCTAATGAAAAAAACAAATCCATCCCTGACCTTCCCTTCTCTTCTTCACAATCCCTCGTCAAATATGGTGATCTAGGTGGATATTGGTGGCCACCCACTAATTCCACTTGGACCCCCACCATTATTTCTTTCAATTTTTTGTTTTCCTTAATTGTAGCACAATTTAGTATTTTTAGTAGTTTTTGGGGTCCTAAACTTCCAGAGCCATTTTGAGGCCCTAAATGCCATTTTTTTTGGCAATCTTGTACTAGTGATTTTTTGTTTAAAATTGTTCTTTTCATTGTAGTCCTCGTAGGGATCTTTCTAATGTCGTATCATGTGCATCAAATGGAGATAATATGACCAAGGTACAACCCTAGGAAGTTGGTTGTCTAACTAACCGCAACGGGACCCATAAACTCTTGGTGTTACATCTCCCTAGGTTAGGGTTTTGCTTGTTTAGGGTTTTGTCTTATTGTCCAATAATAAAAAGGCCCTTTAGCCTCATTGTAACATAGTTTAGAGGCATGTAGCTACCACTTCTCTTCTCAGAGATAAGCTACCATCACCCGAGCTAGTCTTATTTCCATTTTGTTTGTGAGCATATTTCAGTGTTTGATATTAATGAAATGAAGTGTTATTTCTACTTCATCTTTGTATTTATGGTTATATCTGTAATTTGTTGCGTTCCTATTTAAATCTTGATCAGTGTTATTAGAGCATATTTTCTCTTTCTCTTTTTTCCTTTGCATGTCCCCAACAAGGTCGGGATATAAGGAGTTAGGGCTTGAACTAGTCGAAGCTTTGCAAGACCAGCCTCGAGAATCCTGATGGCCTCCCATGGTGGATAAAAAAAAAGATGAGGGGGCTTGAGATCCCATCAAAATATTTCTTGAAGAAGTCCTCGAGCGACAAAGGAACGCGATGATGGATAACTTTTCCTAGATCCTTCAGCGATTACCTAAGGGTGGCACATCTACTTCTGACAGCTACTCTGGAAGTGCCACACCCTTTAAGGTACTAGTTTAACTTTGAAATTCCCCTATTTGAGGGTCAGATAGATGCAGACGTTGTAGATAAATGGTTAAATTTACTAGAAGGATATTTTTCTAGTCATGATTTTTCCAGCCAGGAAAAGATCAATTTTTCACTTCTCAAAGAAGCCCCCGTGTCAAGGACTAGTGGGAAACCTACTGTGAGAAGAAGGATGAAATTACGAACTCACTGTTTTCAACCGCACCCACTTAAAACTCATTTTGGGATGTCATCAAGGAGCTGTACTACCCTGTCGAGAGCTATGAGGATAAATACATAAAGTGGACAATGTTGTGAGAGGGAAGGGACCAAGATGTGTTGAAGTTTACCAATGTTTTTCATACCCTTAATACAAAGTTGGATATCAAGGATTCTAAGAAGCATTTGGTCCTCAAGTACCATTACTTTCTGGATAGGTACATCCAGGATGAGATGGAATTCATGGACATCTCCTTGCTTGGCACGACATACCAATATGCCATCAAGATTGAGAAAAAGTTTTAATAGAAGAAGCGATACTTTGGATCTACGAATCCGAAGTAAGGGAAAGGTACCCCCAACCCATAGAACAAAGGACAAAGCCAAGACAGGACAACCCAGGACAACCTGCCAAAGCCGCAAGAAAATAACAACACCATAAAGCTAAAGAAGAACACGAGAAAGTGGTGGGAGTTCCAGAAGAGATCCACTCACAACACAAGTGAGTGTCAAGCTACACACTTACTGGTGGCCGAGCTAAAGGCTTCAGATTCATATGCATGTTCTAACTCTGAGTTAGAACCTGACAAAGGTAATGACAAAGGGACACAGATTATCAATGTGGATCCCAAAAGAGGAACCTGAAGATCCAGAGGAGGAGGAGCGCCTCTTCCACTCCTAGATGTGGGTAAAGGATTCCCCACTATAGTTCATTGTGGATAGTGGGAGCCAAAATAACCTCATTTCAACAGAGGTCAGGAAGCGACTAGTCTTACCGACCATAGCACATCCACAACTATACACAATCGGGTGGCTTCACCAAGGATGGGATCTCTGCATGAGCCAGAAGTGTCGCCTTCCATACAACATCAAGCCGTTCATGGATGATGTATTATGTGACGTTGCTCCCCTTGATGTTTGTGATGTATTATTCAGCCAACCATACTTATGGAAGCGACATATTGTGTATGAGTCAAGTCCTTGTGCTCTTATTGTTACTTTGGGAAATATGTTGTACAGGATACCAGAGGTAGCACCGCTTACTGCCATCTCTTTGGTTACTGCAAAACAATTCATTAAGCTCATTTCCAAAAATGGGAAATTTGTTTTCGTGATGATACACACTCAGGGAATAAGAAGATAGTGGCCATGACCTTGAGACAGGCCCCCTCCACACGACAACAACATATGGAGAAGGTCATGGAGGAGTAAGAGAACATCTTCACCTCTCTCGCAGGGGTGCCTCTTCACTGTTAGGTCAACCACTCCATTGATTTGACCCCAGGTACGTCGTTGCCCATTGGACCAATCTATCAATGCTCCATTTTAGAGAACGATGAAATCAAGAGGAAAATTTAGGAATTGTTGTACAAATGTCACATATGTCCAATTTCATTGCCTTGTGGGAGCCCGATCATGTTGGTAGAGAAGAAGGATGGGAATTGGAGACTCTGTATTGACTATCAGGCACTGAACAAGATCACTATCCAGAATAGGTACCCGATCCCACAGATTGATGACCTTCTAGACCAACTGAAGGGGGGAAAGTATTTCAGGAATATTGACTTGAAATCATGATATCAATAGGTACCAATTGAACACTCCAATGTGTGGAAGACTGCCTTAAAAGCCAAGGAGGGCCTTTTTGAACGGTTGGTTATGCCTTTTGGGTTAACGAATGCTCCTGTAACCATCATGAGGCTAATGGATAACATATTGTGGCCATTCACCAATTCATTTGTTGTGGTATACTTGGATGGCATCCTGATCTTGAACCAGAGTTTGGAAGAGCACCTCCACCACATCTGACAGGTTCTTCAAACACTGCGACAAAACAAGCTATGTGAAAATTGGAGAAATGCACTTTTGGCATGACCCAAGTTTAGTATCTTGGATACATTATTAATGAATGGGGGGTGCATGTGCATCCATCCAAGATCCAAGTCATTCGGGATTGGCTAGCTCCAACCACTCTGATAGAGTTCCGCATCTTTTTGGGTCTTGCCAATTTGTACTGTAGGTTTGTGTTGGGATTCTCTCATATCACTTGGCCCTTGAGTCAAGTCACCAAGGGAGGAGTGAAATAAAAATTCTTCTGGCCTGAATCTCAATAGAAGGCATTCATAGAGTTGAAACATCACCTCTATTCTGCACTATTTCTCACATTACCTAACTTGCAATAGCTATTTGAGATTGAGACAAATGCCTTTAACTATGCTATTGGGGCAGTCCTTACTCAATAGGGGCATCCAATGGAATATAACAATGAAACACTTTTAGACATAGTCAGGAAGTATCCCACTTATGACAAAGATATGTATTCCATTGTGCAGGCCTGCTGACAATGGAAGCATTACATTTTGGGGAAGGAAATGGTCATCCACCCAGACCACCAGCCCTTGCATTTCATACAAATGCAATGGAACTTGTAGAATTATCACCATCAAAAGTGGTTCACATACCTGCAACAATTCCCCTTGAATATCCAGTATAATAATGACAACACTAATAATGTTGCATATTGCCTCAGCTGACCATCGATCATGGTGATAACCACCATGCTCAACTCTTCTGGGAACAAGGTTTCTGATTGGCCACTTTTCTACAAAGGTGACCCATAAATTGGCCACACATGCCAGACACTCTTGGAGGGTTAGCAAGTTCTATATTTTCACCTCCAAGATGCCCTAGTATGCTACCTAGGACACCTTTGTGTTCTTTCAAGTGAGCGTGCCAAGATGACTTGGGAAGCACACTATAGTTAGGCCGCTAGACATTTTGGGGTTGAGAAAATGGTGGTAGTACTAAAAAAGTATTTCTATTGGCCAAATATACGACAGGATGTCAGGAAGTACACTAGATCCTGCACTGTCTACACAATTACCAAACCAACCATCAAAAATCAAGGCCTATATACTTCACTACCTACCCATAGTCGACCTTGGGAATCCATCTCCATGCATTACATGTCGGACCTTCCTTTTGCTAAGCATGGAAACGACTATGTTTTTGTGGTCATCAACAGATTCTCGAAGATGGCCATTATCATTGCCTATAAGAATAATATCACAGCAGAAGCCATTGCTAAACTCTTCTTTGAACGAGTTTGGGTACACTTTGGGATCCATAGTCTATCATCTCAGATTGGGACAATAGGTTCCTCAGTATATTTTGGTCTAGCCTTTGGTCGATGGTAGACACCAAACCCAATAAGACCACAAGTTTCCATCCCCAAACGGATGACTAGATGGACATCATCAATAGGATGATCATACACATTATGCACATGTACAACTCAAAGCATACACGCACATGGGATGAGATCCTCCGCTATGTCTAGCACAACTATAATCAAGCTCTCCACAACTTGACTGGCCACAACCCTTTTTAGGTCGTCTTGGGATTCCAGCCACTATGCCCCATTGATGTGGCCATGCCATTTGCAGCGACTTAGGCAGATTCGGCTCATGTCTAGTCCGAAAACAATAAGGAAAACAACTTCATTGAGCACATCCAACCTATCCGCCAATAGGTCCATGACATTTTTGAGAAATGAAATTCCAAGTACAAGCAACCACATGATCGACATTGGGATCCACACAAGTTTCAAGTGGGCAAAAAAGTCTAGTGGCATTTGCAAAAGGAATGCCTTATCGGAACCTATTAGAAACTCAAACCACTCCGATATGGTCCTTACACCATTACCAAGGTTGTGGGAGATAATGCACTTGAGCTCAACATTCCCACATTCCTTGGCTTGCACCCAGTGTTCAATGTGGATTGCCTTCGACCATACATACCATCATTGCTAGACACATCAGACATTGCAAAACAACTCACACTTATAGAGTTAAATCTAGATTGCATGGAACAAGCCACAACTGATCGGATCATGGACATGCAGATCAAGAACACTCTCCATTAGAAGATCCAACTGTATTGAGTTGCCGAAGTAGGCCAACTCCTTCACCAGGGCAAGTGGCTGACCAGGGACCAAGTTCAGCAGAAGTTTCCCCATCCCATGGAGGAACTCAATGCAATGGGGACCATTTCTTCCTAGGGGGGAGGAATTATCTAGGGGGATATTGGTGGCCATCTGCCAATTCCAATTGGACTCCTACCATCGTTTCTTTCAGTTTTTCAGTTTCCTTAATTGTAGCACTATTTACTATTTTTAGCAGTTTTTCGAGTACTAAACTTCTGGAGTCGTTTTGAGGCCCTAAACAATGTTTTTTTGGCAATATTGTACCACTGATTTTCTCTCTAAAATCGTCTTTTTCGTCGTAGTCCTTGGAGAGATATTTCCAATAGGGTATCATGTGCATCAAATAGAGATAATATGACCAAGTCATGACCCTAGGAAGTTGGATGTCCAACTAACCCCAACGGGGCCCATAAACTCTTGGTGTTACATCTCCTTGAGTTACGATTTTTCTTGTTTAGGGTTTGCTCTTATTGTTCATAATAAAAAGCTCCTTGAGCCTCATTGTAATGCAGTTCAGGGGCATGTAGTCGCCACATCTCTTCTCAGAGATAAGCTACCATCACCCGACCTAGTCATATTTCCATTCTTTTTGTAAGCATATTTCAGTCTTTGATATTAATGAAATGAAGTGTTATTTCTACTACATCTTTGTATTTATGGTTATATATGTAATTTGTTGTGTTCCTGTTTAAATCCAAATGATATGGTCACCCCCTTCCATGCAGTCACACACCTTCCAAGTTCCCTGACATCCCCTATCTTGGGTGATCCATCTCTTAGGAAGGCTTCCTCACATTAGAATGTCCAAAAACCAAGGCATATCCCTGCCTCAAAGCCATCATACCAATCATAGCATGCTCATGGAAATCAATGGACACTATTGGGTACTAATTTCTAACAATGGCCCTGCTCCTGGAGTGCTTTACCAACATACTATTGTCTGTTCCAATTCCTTTTGTTGTTGCTGCTAATTCTTGTAGTCAATTTCAACCACCCATTCAGGGATTTCCATCCTTTCCTGTACTAATAACATCATTCCCATTAGATTAAAAATGAATTGAAATGAATCCAAATCATACCTCATTAGTAGCTCGTCAATATGGTATACTTGTAATTCTGTTCACTTCTTGTCACAATAAGTCAAACTAGCTCTTCACCAAATCATCATGTATAAACATATCACATCAGGCTGGCTCAAAACACAACCATCATAGATCAAAATCATGAATCACATTCAATCATCATAAACCAAAATCATAGATCACATGTAACCATCATAAATCGGGATCATAGATCACATTTATAACAAAACTAAAATAAGATATTGATACTTGTCCTTTAATCAATCTTTTCCTTCTACCTTTATCCTTTTTCCTTTTCTTACACACACTGGATCGGTTTCCACACCCAAAAAACACCTAGTGCCTTCTTATTTTCTTTATCATGTATACATACAAAATGTACATCACAACACATACATACACACACAATGCACGAAACCTCACAATACATACACCTACACCTGATATACATCACGATATGTACACCTACAACCAGTGTACAACACAACAAAATACATGTACTACACAGAGTACAACACAAGTAATACATATTTCATCATACCACAACTACACAATGCACATACATAGTACCACATGTCCACAACAGAACATGTACAACATGCACACAATACCACATGTACACTAGTACCATATGCACAACATGTACATGTACAACCTGTACACAACACCACCTGCACACAACACCACATGAAACCACCTGCACAATGTGTACACAACACTACATGTATACCACACCACCTATACAACGTGTATACAATACCACGTGTACACGACACCACATGCACAACATGAACAACATGTACAAAATATGGTAGGTACACAAAACCACATGCATGACATGTACATAGAACCACCTGCACACAACACCATATGTATAACATGTACACAACGTCACATGCACTCATCACCACATGTACAATCAAGCAAACAAAACCATATGTACATAACACCATATTAACAACATGCACACAAGACCATATGTACATAGCACTGTATATACAATATGTACATAGCACTGCATATCCAACATGTGCACAACACCATATGAACACAACATCACATATCCATCATGTGCACAATACAATATGTACACAACACAACATACCCAACATGTGCACAACACCATATGCACACAACACTACATATCCATCATCTACACAATAAAATATGTACACAACACCATATATGAAATATACCCACAACACCATATATAAAACAAGCACATAACACCAGTACTTCACATCCTAAGACCATATTGTCTCTACCAAGAAACATTGCATCCAAGGTCTCTCTGCCATCCATGCTTATCCAAGCATGCTGCAAATCACACTTCTTTTATTTTGCTGATGTATCCCTTAGCATAACATGTCCATAACATAAACATAGGCATAGTACAAGCATATAATATCAATTCATATCCACATGATATTGACCTTATAGATATGTCAAGGCTACTCTTCCCACTTAATTCCTCATAAACCAGGAACCTATTCATTCCATTCACCTGCATAAGCAACCATTCCTCCACAATGATTCCTGATGACCTTGTCAGACAATGACATACATACATACATATATACATATAAACATCAACAGAAAACCATCATGATGTTGGGTGTGTGTTATATTCATTCCAAAACTACTCGCATGCACGGGGGGTTCAAAGGGAGGGGTGATATCCCCCCCTGTTCGCTACGTTTCACATAGTAGGAGGGTCATAGGGGCAATGTATCCCCCCTATCGAGGGGTTTCAAGGGGGCAGTAGCCTCCCTATAAGGGGTCCAGGACAATGCCCCTGGAAAAAAAATTTGGACCCTATATTAGGTGGGTGAACCTACCTATGTTTTTGTGCATGGGTTTCGCACATGGTTCTGGGCATAATGGTTTTCTCCCCATGGTATTTTGTAGATACGGTCAAGTGAACTAAGATTATGTTCTAATCTAGGGTTAATGGATTGGGGTTTATGAATTCTTAGACATGTATATATATGTATTGTAACATTGAAAAGAACATAATGGAAAAATCATCTAAGATCAGAGTTTTTTCGGCTTCAAGGGGACACCTTTGCTATTGAGGGGTTTTGCTCTAGCCTGTGGTAGACCATGTTCAGTGAGAGAATGTAGGATTGATTCTTGTGGTGAAAGAATATGGTGAGAAATGGAAAGATAAAGATAAAGATATTTAATTTTTAGAGTTTTGAGTTGTGGAAGATCAAGATGGAGGATTTGCTCGTAAATAAAGATCACTGGATGGTGATAGATCCGAGTGCTAAACCAATGGAAATGCCAACAAAAGATTGGGTGAAGTTGGATTGGATGGAAAAGAGACCAATACAATTGTGTGTCTCAAATTCGGTATTGTTGAATGTATCAGTGGAAGCTACAATGAAGGATTTATGGATCGAGTTAGGGAGTTTGTACCAATCTAAGTCTCTGGTGAACAAATTGTTCCTGCGGAAAAAGTTGTATAACCTAAGTATGAAGGATGGAGACTTGGTGTGAGAGAATATAAACACATTTAATAATGTGGTAAGCCAATTGTTATATGTTGATATAAAAATTTTAGATGAAGATAAGTGCATCAATTTGTTGTGTTCTCTTCTAGATTCATGGTGTAGCCTGGTTGTTGTAATAGGTAGCAATATAACTACTTTGAAGTTTGATGAAATAGTCTCATCCTTGTTGTCAGAGTAGATGAGAAGGAAAAATATGGAGAGCCAGAATGGAGATGCCTTGTTTATATGATAATGGCCCCAGAACAGAAACAAAAATAAGTGCTCGAGTAGGAGGTCTAAATCTAGAGGGAGATATAAATATCCAGAAAAATCTACAAAGGCATGTTGGAAATGCCGAAAGGAAGGGAACTACAAAAAGGACTTTAGATGTAAAGCTCTTGAGAAAGAAAAGGGATCTCATGATGCTCCTTCTGCAGAGACAAAAACAACCTCAAATGAAGGTGGGGATGTGTACTTGACTTCTTCTTCAAGTACACATGTATATTAGGAGGAATGGTTGATTGAATCAGGTGCATCCTTTCACTTTACTCCCCATAGGGAGTGATTATATGAGTATGAGAAATGTGATGGTGGTGATGTATTATTAGGGGATGAGAAATGTGATGGTGGTGATGTATTATTAGGGGGTGATAGGAAGGATAGAACCATTGGATGTAGAAAATTCAAGCTGATGTTGCAAGGTGGAAGGATTAGAACACTTTTGGGTGTTCTTCATATTGCTGCATTGGCCATAAATCTGATTTTTGTAACCAAGATGGATGATGCAGGTGCAAAAAAAGTGTTTGAGAAATATACTTGCAAGATGATTTGGGGAGAACTAGTATTGATGTGGGGAGTTCAGATTGGAGCTTTGTACAAAATTATGGGTACTACTATTATTGATGGGTGCAACATTTTTGTGGCTCCTAAAAGAGGAGTAGAGAATCTAGTGGTCTCTAGAGAAAAGACCATGCTATGGCATCAAAGGCTTGGACATATTGGAGAGAAGGGCCATTGAATACTTCATGGTAATGGTATCGTAGAAGTTATGTCTAATTTTTCTCTAGATTTTGATTTTTGTGAATATTGTGTATATGGCAAGCAGAATAGGGTGAGTTTTTCCTATGGTGCTAAGAGGGTGAAATGGATATTAGAGCTTGTGCACTATGATGTGTTTAGACCTGTGTCGGTTCCATGACTAGGTAATTTTATCTACTATGTAGCATTTATAGATGACATATCAATGAATACATGGATATATTTCCTCAGGAAGAAATATGAAGTCTTTGATAGGTTTAAATAATTTAAGGCTGTGGTGGAAAGTTGGATGGAGAAGGAGATAAAGGTGTTGAGGGCAGATAATGGTGGAGAGTTCTACAAGAATGAATATGAAGAGTTTTGTAAGAAGTGTGGTATAACACAACAGAAGAATACTCCATACAAACCTCAGTAAAATGAAGTTGTAGAAAGAATGAATAGGACATTGATGGAAAAGGCAAGAAGAATTCTTAGAGGTGTCGGGTTAGGATAGGAATTCTGGGCAGAGGCAGTGGGGACTGCTATTACTTGGTTAAAACATCACCTTCATCAACATTGGAGGACAAGTGCCCACATGAGGTATGGACTGGTAAGAAACCCTCTCTTTCACATATGAGGGTATTTAGTTGTGATGCATATGTACATGTTCCAAAGGAGAAATGAACGAAGTTGGATAGTAGCTTTGAAAGGTGCATATTTATTGGATATATGTATGGTTTAAAAGGTTATAAGATTTGGATCCCTGAAAAAAAAGGAAGGTTGTGTACAACTGAGATCTTGTTTTTAGAGAGCTGAAAGAAGTTATTAAACATGAAGTCCTACCAAAGGAACTTGAGAAGATAGACTTTGTGCTAAAGGAGGAAGAATCAGACTCTACAGTTGAACATGAATTAGAAGATGATGAGCCACAAACTCCAGCTATGATAAGATCAGTTCTAGAAAGAAGGAAGCTAGAAAGATATAGTCCATCTACTTTCGATTCAAATTTTTCTTTATCTATTACTGATTATGATGTCAGAATTGTTAGGGAGGCAATAGATTCAGAGGATGGAAAACTCTGGAAAGAGGCCATGTTTGATGAAATGGTATCTTTGGACAATAATGAAACCATCTTGGCTCTGGTAGAGTTGCCAACTAGAAGGAAACCTATTGGAAGAAAATGGTTGTTTAAGAAGAAGACGAATGCAGAATGCAAAGTGGAGAAATACAAAGCTCGATTGGTAGAAAAAGGTTATTACTAGGTGTCGGGAATTGATTTTGGTGATATTGTTTCTGCTATTGCCAAGGTAGCTTCTATTATATTACTTTTATTTGTTGTTGTTTCTTTTGTGAGTTAGAATAAATGGATGTCATGACAACACTTCTTCACGGGGATCTCGAAAAAGAGATCTACATGAAGTAACCTGAACACTTTGTGGTGAAGGGAAAGAAGGAACTAATATGTAGGTTAAAACAATATATGTATGGGTTAAAATAATCACCAAGGATGTGGTATTAGAAATTTGATACATTTATATGGGTACTTGGTTTCACCTGACGCAAACTAGGTCACCATGTGTATTTTAAATTAATTGGTGATTGCGTTATTTACTTTATCTTATATGTGGATGATATGTTGCTGATTGTATATGACAAAGAAATTATCTAGGATTTGAAGACCCAATTATCCTCCAAATTTGACATGAAGGATATTGGTGCTACAAACTATATTTTGGGCATGAAAATTAAACGAGATCGGGCAAAGAGGAAGCTATGGTTAAACCAGAGGAAGTATGTAGAGACACTATTGTAGAGGTTTAATATGCAAGATAGTAAACCGGTGAAGGTTCCTATTCCTCCAGGTGTAAAATTATCTACTGAATAATGTCCTAATAAATAAAAAGAGGAAGAGGACATGTCTCGTGTTCCATATGCAAGTGCAATCGATAGCCTGATGTATGCAAAGGTCCATACTAGACCATAAATTGCACAAGCAGTGAGAGTATTGAGAAGATTTATCTCAAAACTAGGGAAGGAGCATTAGACAACAGTGAAGCAAGTTTTTATTAATTTTCATGGAACTATTAATTATGGTCTATGCTACCAAGGAATACCAATATTGGACATAGTTTTGGACATCCATGTCTTTGTTGATGTAGACTGGGCTGGAGATATGGATTAGAGACGATCTAAAAGCGGGTATGTGTCTAACCTATTTGGAGATGCAGTCAGTTTGATGAGAAAGAGACAGTTTGTAGTGGCACTTTCAACTGCAGAGGCAGAATACATGGCAACCACTCATGCAACCAAGGAAGTAGTTTGGTTGCATATATTGTGTTCAAGTATGGGGTTAGTACATAAATCTATAAGGATAGACTGTGATAGCCAAAGTACAATTTTCTTGGCAAAGAGCCCTGCTTATCATTCAAAGGAAAATCACATTTATGTTCAAGTATCACCTTGTGGAGGATATGGTTGAGGACAAAAAGGGGTTGGTGGTAGAGATGGACACTTTGAATAATGTTGCAGATGCATTGATGAAATTTGTGAGCAGTGAGAAGTTTTATTGCCATAGAGAAATAATGGGCATTTATGGGTTGGACCAATGACTAAGCTCTCCTATGACCTCCTATGTGGAAAGGAAAACAACAGGTGGGATAATGTTGGCTCTGTGTTATGAGTAGTCACATGCGTGGGGTTTCCACATGGGGGGGATTATATGCATGCTTTTTCATTGCATAGGGCACACTGAAGGGGGTCACAAAGGTGGTATGGGGCAGTGCCCCGAGAAATTTGTTTTGGACCCTATATTAGTTGGGCGGACCTACCTATGGTTTTGTGCATGGGTTTCGCACATGGTTCCGGGCATGATGGTTTTATAACCATGGTATTTTGTAGATTGAGTCGAAGGAACTACGATTATGTTCTAATCTAGGTTTAATGGATTGGGGTTTATGAATTCTTTGACACATATATATATGTATTGTAAAATTTAAAGGAACATAATGAAAAATTCATCACATGATCCATGACAACCCTATTAGATAACTTCATCTATATATATATATATAATATATATATATATATATATATATATATATATTATATATACATACATACATACATACATATATGCATATATAAACATAAACATAATCATAGTCACAACACACTTACCAAATATCATAAGGTTTAGAGAACTCCTTCTATCTATGCACAACATGCACAACACTAAGAATAATAGTTCCCAACTTAGACAAGGCATCTATTATCTTAGATCCATTTACTTTATCTTTCCTTCCAATTTCCATTTTCCTAAATGGACCCAACCAATCCACATGACTTTCATATTCTTACCTTCAACTTCCCTTACTCATGCACCGAGCTTAGTTCAAGTCTTTCATTACTTGTCAGGTTTCATTCAACTCTTCCTAAACTCCATTAACTTTTCTCTTTCCCAACCAATTTCTAAGACCCTCAAGACATAAAAGGCAAGACCAAGAGATAAATAATAAGAAAACCATGAAAAGCAATAGCAACATGACATCACAAAGAAAGTGGAAAGGCCTTGCACTATACATAAACAAATATGCAAATCAAGCACAAAACTAGAAGCAAAAACCATGACTCAATCCCTATGGTTCCTAGTGCTTCCAAGGGAAATTTCAACTCAAGCCTTGTTCAATATTTCATGGTAATCTCTTTCCATGAGATTCCCTATATCATACTGCAATAAACACATAATTTTCAATGTATAACAAATATAACAATATATAAGTTATCTTACGGTGTTGTGCCAAGCATGTTGCCTTGTAACTGAAAATATTCATGCAATCTCTCAAGGGACTCCAATTCCCTTGACACATATAGTTATAACTTGACACAAGTTGTTATACCTGTCAAATACATGTCCATGAATATAGCACATGCCTACATAATATTAGACAGGATTAGGGTTAAGAATAATTCTTGTATGCGAAGCATTCATTCGTTCGGAACTGCGGTATCCAAACATAGCCAAAGGTATTCTCACCCAAATATTTTATTTTAGCATTTACCTTACTACAATTGATTCTTACTACATGTTATCACATTACCCAACTAATAGTTATATAAACAAATCAACTACTACGTTGTCATGCTAATACCAAACATGTTTCCCACAATTGTTCACATATGTCGATCACATGTTCCAAAGATCAAGAAAAAATATCTATTACTTTGAAATCAACCCTTGCAATTTCTAACAACCTTGTCATAATCCATAATCAACACACATTCACTAGTCATAATACATAAGTCGACAACCATCACCTTCTTACACTCGAGTACATATCAGTTATCTCAACACATAATGTGTCAACACAACCATATTGAATCAAGATCATTACCTCATGCAATCTTATAGATACATACTCATCATGCAATTAGTCAAACATTAAAACAACATAGAGATGACATAATGGACACCAAAAACTCAAACACCAATAGATGAGATAATCTAACATTCAAGCACCAAGTAGATGACATAAGAAAACACATACCTTAATGTATATTAGGGGAGGTTATCTTTTCTGCACAATCAATCTAGATTAGCATGATATAACTTCAAAACATATCAACTCAAACATAAATAAGGTCATGATATCCATAATAGTAATTGGCTAACATGTTGACATCATAAGCTCATAAACAATAGTCATCCATGCATAACAATCATACATGCACAGTCAGTCTAGATTAGTACAACACACTATCACTAATATATTAAATCATACCTGAATTTCATCACCATAATCATATGTATAGATCAATCCAAATTAGAACAAAAAATTTCAACATCAAGAACTCAGTTGCAATGACCACAAGCATCATTCACATTGCCACAATGCATATAACAACAAGTAAATATCCTTCATTACTATCTGATGCATGTACATATAATCACACTGATTAACTAACATATATAATAAATGTAATCACAATAATAATAGAATGACAAGCATATGAGTACTTCTAATGCTTATAACAACTATTACGCACATACTTGCATTCCAAAAGTACAAACATATATGATGATTTTCTTTCACCCTGAAGTCTAGTGGCATAATTTCACCTTGATGATCTACACCTCCTACTCTATCTCAACTGACATGTTAGCATCATAACATACTAAGAGCATCGCGATGACCTAATATTCATACAATGACCTCATGCATGTCAACTATAGCCTTCACAATGCAAGCATAACAATATATATACTTTGACATGCATAACAAAGGAATATACAAGGAACATGCATTCATGACCAATGCATCCCTACAACAACATAATCAACTTCCACATGGTGACACAACAGAAAAAATTACCGCTACCATGCATACACACAAACACATATTCCATAAACACAATGAACACATATGGAACTAACATGTATGCATGACAAACACATTCTGCCAATCTAGTCCAAGGGGTGAACTATGCTCTGATACCACTTTGTAACACCCTCCTCCCACATTCATCCAAGTTAACCTATTTTCTAGGGTAAACATGTGACGAGAGGCTACTATGATTTGATTCAAGTCCCCATTAATAGCTAAGGAACTGGAACCAAAAAACAAAACCAACTGACCTTCCACATAGTCTACAAAACCTCTAGGATCCAAGCAACCTTTCCAGGTGACAAACCCCTAAGGAAAATTAACATTTTACTGACCTATGTCCTCCGTCACTCCCATGACATGGGAATGAAAGTGACTGGGACACTCTAGCTGCTCTCACAACAAGTGCATGCAAGAGACTGGGGTCCTTTTCAATTAGTTCTGAGCCTGTGGCCCAGATTTTGTGCCATATTTTCAAGGCCAGGACACGAGCCACTGCCTAGGACTCCATGGAACTTCCAGAAATGAAAAGTAATGTAAAAAAAATGATACTAATACAAATAATTGAATATGGACTTCATTGGATCACTACTAGCCATGAAAAGGATTTTTTCAAACATATCACAAATATGCAAGCTACAGGTCATAACAACATATTTCAACATAGGGGTCTCATACTTATTTGAGAATCGCTAAGAAGCATTAATGCCTTATCATATTAGTTTCATTATCATATATTAGGCCATATATTTATTTTTCACTTATTTACAAATAAAAACATGATGAGAGTCGTACATCATCACTTTCATATAACATACTCATAACCAACATATAAAAAATAGAAATAATAAGGTTACAACAACCATATAATCCACATATACACCAATATATTTACACATGAAATACCAAGGACATGGAACTCTTATTAATGAATGCAAAATCCAACCAGGTTGGGGACTTCAACGAACCACCTTACCATAGACTGAGTGAACAAAAAATTTCTTTCAACCAATCACCCCCATGCCATATTCTAAGCATGAATATGGGACTCATATCCAAAACATTAACCATGGATTCCTGAGGCTAAACCACGTCACCCTCATCAATAGAGCTAGGATTTACTGCAATCTTCACTGGATCATTAGGTCCTCAACATGCATGTATACCACCAAAATTCTCCACCTACACTATGAGGAATTTTACTGTCTCATATTGTATAGTCTTTCCTGCAAGTCACATTCTAGTTTAGGGATACTAGGCCATGATCGAGACTCCACCCTCCAAGATTTATTGGATATCATACAAGTCACTTGACAAGTATTCTTAGGCTTGACCAAGGGAACCCACCTCTAGTCATTAGTGTATATCATGCCATTCACTAGTTGAGTATTCTTAGCCCCATCGAGGAAAAACAAAATATGACTTTATCACAACACACAATCTGATTCAATGGTTTAAGCCAAGGATTTACCATAATCCACAGTCCAATTCAAGGATCGCTTGACCATGTGTTCTTTGTTTTGTAGATAAACCTCTCTCAGTTTTGCATCCATCTGGAAATTTAGCTCAACCAAAACATGAGAATCCCATCACACCATGGCTATCCGAAAATGGTAAGGCTAGATTGAAAAACAATGTCACACTTGGTAAAACCCATGCCCATGACAATAACAGAACCAAATACACACATTCATGTACCATGCTTGCTAAATATACAAAGGAAAAGACACATGCAAATCAATACCTACAAATTATCCCACTGTAGTTGTCTTATGTTTCTTTTCCTTACTTGATCTTTCTTTCCTTTTATTTCATTGATCCAATGCGAAATTGCTCCAGGAAAACTACAAGTGTCCCAGAGTGAGAGAGAGAGAGAGAGTAGAGAGAGCCAAAAATGAAAAAAGCTTACAAACTTATCCTCTGAAGCCTTTTTATTAATGAGGCCTCTATTTTCTTCAGTTTCCATTATTTGCCTTCATTTTGCTCCTCACATTCAATGTGTGGAATTTCACCTTTCTTTTCTCCTAATTTCCATTATTTTCATAAATAAATTCTTGTAAATGCCATTTTCCTTTCCAAAGACTTTTCTATTTCCTTTTCCATTTTCCTTTAGCCAAAATTGTTGAAATGAACACCCACTAGGATGTTTTTCCCACCATTCATCTTGGAATATGTGTCCCATGACCTAGGTCTTATATATATATATATATATATACACATGGATTTTTTACCAAGGTTGTTATAGGTAACTAGTAATATTGTATATTTATTTATGCATTAAAAGTAGTGTTTTTATGGCAGTATGATGGAAGGAGCTGCATGTCCAAAGAGACTACCATGAAATGTTGAAGACAACTCAAATTGAGCTTTCCTTGGAAGCACTAGGAAGCCATGGGGTTGAGTCATGGTGTTTGTTGAAAGTTTTGTGATTTCAATGCTTTTTTATTTGTTTGCACTTGATTTTCAGTCTTCTTTATGTCTAGTTCATGTCCATGCCAATTTTTTGTGGTGTCATATCGTTATTGGGTTTTCATGGTTTTCTTATTATTTTCATTTTCTCTTTCGTTTTATATTTTGAGGGTCTTGGGAATTGGTTGGGGAAAGAGGTAAGTTAATGGAGCTCGGGGAGAGTTGAAAGAAACTCAATAGGTAATGTAAGACCTAGATGAAGCCTCATACATGTATAAGGGAAAATGAAGGCAAGAATATGACGACTAGTTAAACTATTTGGGTCCATTATGATAAATGGATAATGTTGAAACAATCGTGAAAAAGGTAATATGAATGGTAAGGTGAATGGATTTGAGGCATTAGATGCCTTGGCTATGTTGAGAACTATTGTTCTTAATGTTTTGCATGTTGTGCATAGATAAACGGAGTTCTCTTAACCTTGACCTTAAGATATCTAGCAATTATGTTTTGATCATGATTATGTTGATGTATTTATATGTATATATGCATGCATCTATGTTGTTGTCTGATAGGTCTGTCAGGGATTATGATTGCTTTATATATGTATATTATATATATATATATATATATATATATATATATATATATATATATATATATATATATTATATAGATATAGATATATATATGTCATTGTATGATAGCATTGTCAAGGATCATTCTTATGGAGGAATGACTACTTATGCAGGTGAATGGCATGAATAGGTTCTTGGTTTATGAGAAGTCAAGTGGGAAGAGTAGCCGTGATGAATCTATGAGGTTAGTATCATATGGATACAAATTGATATTATGTGCTTGTAAATATGCCTATGTTTATGTTATGAACAGGATATGCTGAAGGATACATCAGTTAAATGAAAGCGATGCAACCTATGACATGCTAGGACAAGCATGGATAGTGGAAAGACACTAGAGGAAATGTTTCCTAGTAAAAGCAGTGTGGTTTGTACATGTGCAGTACTATTTTTGTGTATATATTGTAACTATGGTGTTGTGTACGTGTGGTATTGTGTACATGTTATGCAGGTTGTGTTTTGTACATGTGGTACTACGTACATGTTATGCAAGTGGTGTTGTGTACATGCGGTATTGTTTACTTGTTGTGTAGGCGGTATTGGGTACATGTGGTACTATGTAAATGTTATGCAGGTGGTGTTGTATACATGTGGTGTGGTGTACATGTTGTACATGTGGTGCGGTGTGCATGTTATACATGTGGTACTATGTACATGTTGTAAATGCAGTGTTGTGTACATGTGGTACTATATGGATGCTTTCCATGCGGTGCTATGTACATGTGGCATTGTGTGCATGTTGTACATGTGGTGTTGCATGTATGTTTTACATCTAGTGTGGTGTACATGTTGTGTTGTGTGCATGTTGAACATCGGGTATTGTGTATATGTGGTTATTTGTGCATGTTGTACATGCGGTGTTGTGAAAATATAGTGTTGTATGCAGGTTGTACATGTGGTGTTGTGTACATGATGTATATCTGAGCTACATGTTGTGCAAGTGGTGTTGTGTAAATGTGGTATTGTTTATATGTTGTGGAGGTGATGTTGTGTACATTTGGTACTGTGTAAATGTTGTGCAAGTGGTGTTGTGTAAATGTGGTGTGGTGTACATGTTGTACATGTGGTTTTGTATACATGTCGTACTATGTACATGTTGTACATGTGGTGTTGTGTACATGTGGTACTTTGTGCATGTTGTACATTTAGTGCTATGTACATGTGGCATTGTGTGCATGTTATACATGTGGTGTTGTGAGTATGTTGTACATGCAGTGTTGTGTACATGTGGTGCTTTGTGCATGTTGTACATCTGGTGATATGTACATGTTGTATTGTGTGCAGGTTGTACATGTGGCATTTTGTACATGTGGTGTTGCGTGCATGTTGTATATGAGGTGTTGTGTGCAAGTTGTACAAGCAGTGTTGTGTACATGTGGTGTTGGGTACATGATGTACATGTGATATTGTGTACATGTCGTACCTTTTGTTGGGATGGGGTCCCTGGTGTCAAGTTTGTTAAGTTTTGAGTCAATTTTGTATTATCTTTTTTAACTAATGTAAAGTCTCCATGAAATGTGGAAAGTGGAGCATAAAGCTAGTAGAAGTCAAAGGGAATTTAGTCCCTTAGTTCGGTAGGTGATAAAGTTGTTTTGAGACTCGTCCATGGTCTGTGGAACATGATATTGTAAATAAAATGTTATATAAATTTGAGTCATAGCAAGTCTTAGAACTAACTAAACTGGAAGAATCATTGTAAGGTAAAAGTACTCAGGCTGGAAAGGTTTATTTCCTGTACTTGGGTGAAAGGGAAGGCTCCTATAGCTAAGTGTGTAGAGACCTTGGTAAGTCCGCAAGCTGAGTGCATGAGCCCCTACAGCTAAGTGCCCAGGGATAAAGAGTCTGTATTTGAACACTTACACTTAATAAAAATTGTTTTGGGCCGAAAATGATGCATTTGTGTTCTTTTATTTAATTCTGCTAAGTTTATATATCTTCTCTTTGTAATGTTTTTTATATGAATGAATGCTTATTTACTATGTGAACCTAGTAGATCTATAACCTTTATGCATAATACATCCAAATAAGTACCTTCATGAAGATCTAGACATCATTTAGTTATATTTGCAGTAGTATTCTATTCAGAAGGGATAAAGTTGCACAAAGGTAGATCTAATATGTAAGAACTTTATGAAACCATCAAACAGACCTCTCGATGTAGAAAACTCCTTCTAGAATCCCCTGATACTGCTTTTAGTGATACTGCAACCTGCACTATGTGGGTTGTTGCTAAAAGGGACAACAGTTTAGGGTTTTGTTGGTCGGTGTTGTTAAAGGTGAACCTGGGTCAGGCCCCTTCAAGCCAACACCTGTCGTGTTGTCTTATGTGCATTACATAGTTGATGTATCATAACATGTGTATTCGTTGTGTTGTACTCTGTGTATGTATATGTATTATGTTGTACATCAAGTGTAGGTGTATGTGTTGTGTTGTACATCGGGTGTATGTGTATGTATTGTGTGGTGTTGTACACAATGTGTGGGTGTATGTATTGTGATGTAGATTGTATGTATGTGTACGTGATTGAAGAGGAGAGAAGGAACTGGGTTCTTTTCGAGTTTGGGAACCAATGTGGCATGTTTACAGAAATGAAAAATACACTACAACGAAAAAGTTCATTGGTGAGGGTCATGCCTGTGACGGACCTTTAAGGTCCATCACCAATGTCACATATGGTGAAGGACCTTAGAAACACGTTGTTGTAAGTGTATATAGTGATGGTCCTTTAAGGTTTATTACCAAAGCCATTTTCAATGACACTTTTGGTGAGGGTCATTAAAGTCCCATCACTAATTCTATCTTTAGTGACACTTCAAGTGATGATCTTTTATTGACCCTCACCAATGCTCTTTTTGGTTACTTTTGGTGATGGTTAAAATAAAAATTGTCATCATTGATCATAGTTCTTGATGATGTTATGTTCCCATTACTATATTTTTTGTCAAATATAACGATTTAAGACCATTATTGTGGAGTCTTTTTCATTATGTGTCCAAGGCCATAGTGGTTAGAGTCAGTCAATTTGTTAAGAAGTAAGTAGTGTGTATCATTTCCATCAATTAATGAGAATAGTGTTTTCCTATGAGTCAACACATGATTAATCTCTATTAGGTCTATTATCTAGAAAATTCCCTTTAGATAAAGTTCCACTAGTGTGTGTACGAAATATATTATTTAATACATAATCATGCTCTATCAATTCTATTAATTAGAGATACTTAACACTCCTCAAAAATCACGACACACCTTTAAATGCTTTGGCAAACACTAACATTTCTTAGCACCTTACATGCCTTGGAACATCTTTGTACCTAGAACATATTGTCATCACTAGGATTCCCAAGCACATGTTGGCATTCCCTAGCACCGCATAACACTCTCCTAGCATGTGTTGGTATGCCTGTAGTCCCTAGCATTCCCTAGAACACCTTGGCATGCATTGACATGCATTAGCATGACTTGGCACACATTGGCACTTGGCATGTATTGGAACATATTATTAGTGTGCCTAGCATGCCCCTTTTGAAAAATATAAAGTCCTAACTTATTAACCCTATTATGTGTTCATTTGGTATCATTTTAGCTTGGTTGTTCCTTCTGTTTCCTTGACACCCGTTGACACATATTGACATACCCTAGCACCCTGCACGTCCTAGCATGCCTTAGCACCTGACATGTCTTGGCACTATTTATCACATGTTAGCACACCCTAGAACTCCATAGCACACTCTGGCACTTCCTGACATGCCCTGATATTCCTAGCATGCCTTACCAATGCTTAGCATATCGTGTAACTTCCTCATTGGCATGACAACTAACACTCATTGAAACTCCTTGGAACACCCTCATAATTGTTCACTTCCATCTATTTTGACCTAGATCTCCCTTGTGTTGTCTTATTACTCCCTAACACTCATCAACATGCATCAACACTCTCTAGCACTCTTTAGCACTCTTCAACATTCCCTGCCACTTCATATCATGCACAACACTCCTTGACACATATTGGCACTTGGATTCCTTCGTATTATTTGGCATGGTTTAATATTAGATTTATTTGAGATCAATTATTGTAAAGTAAATGAGAAGAAAAAGAGGAAGATCTTGCACTTAGAATGAACTAAGACTTGGCACTTGGTAGTTATTGGAACCTAGTCTTGGTGTGTCTAGCATGCCCCTCTTGGAAAAGGTAAATTGATGAATTATTAACCCTCTTATGTGTTTATTTCCTTGTAGTTTAAATTGATTCCCCCTCTTGTCACCTTGACAGTCCTTGGCACACATTGTCACCCCTTTCACATCTTGCCATTCCTTAGCACTTGGCACATCTTAGCATGTTTGACATGCTTTCAGGCTATTTGGAACATGTTAGCATTCCCTATCACACCATGGAACTCATTCCCTCACAACTAGCTTTACATTTTCTCACAACTTAGGAACCTAATCAAGTCTTTGGCTACTACATTCATGTGACATTGGCATGCTTCAATGGAAACTGTGAAGCGATAAAAAGGGTCTTTTTAACACCTAATTACCTCACATTAATTGTCAACTCAGGGACGACTTTTTATTTCAAGAGTGTAATCAGTCTGAGGCGGCTATTTACTCAAGAGTGATGTTTTGCAGTATAGCGTTCAGAAAACACAAGGGTAGACGGATGTTAAACTATGACTAAATTAATTCAAAAAGATAAAATCACACAAGGCAGCTTATCAGTCAAGGGTGCGGAAGCGATAACCCATCCCTCTAGAAATTGATGGAAAGGAAATTAGAGCATGGACCATAGGTCTGGGAGCTAGGCAACGACTGTTGAGGCTCACTACAGCCTTAGACTTTCTCTCACACCAAAGAAACAAATGCAAATAAATGGAACGACAGCAAGTAAAATGGAATAGCAAAAGGAAACAGAACAACAGTAAATAGAACAACAGTAAATGAAACAACAATCAAAAGAACTAAATCTCGCGAGTCAAAACCAACTTACTCACACTCTGATATAACATTCTTTTCCCCTCAAGCAAACTGGATGGAATATACTTTATGGAACAACACTCATTGATGAATTATAGAACAACAATAATCAACCATATATGCACGCCTCACATTAATATAGTAATCTGAGAATGAAGGATAATATAACTATGTTTCAAAATAGAGTAACATTACTTTCAAGTTCCCATAATTGTTATTTTACATGGATCCAATGACAGTAACATTCACATCGATGCTCTGTAACAGAAATAGCTAGTTTAAGACTAAAAACACGCGATTCAACTCTGAAGAGATCCAATTACACGGTGCAGAGTCATTACACGAATTTTCTGAGAAAGACCATTAACGCGTTGATCATAACAGAGCATAACATAGCATATGAAAGATATATCAGATTACTGAGTAATAAAGATAAGCAAACCACGCATAAATCACAATATAATGATACATCAGCGATTGTAAAGATATGATACTCAACAGTAGCAGCGTACTCCACCAGAGGCTAGGCCCTTAGCCGCCAGCGGACGCTGCTGGGTTACTTCAGAAGAAAAAGAGTGAACAGCAATGCCCAAATTATGTATTAATCATTAAATGCTGAAATCATTACAATAGTTGAAGCTTTGAGACTTACAGCATAAAACAATCCTTTCTTCCTCCTATCCTATCATGAATCCTTGCTTCTGAATCTCTAATTCAAATCATCAATTCTCCATCATTCAAATCACCAAAGTCATCCTGAAGTCCTTCCTGAAGCCATCTTGCAGTCATCCCCATCTCTGATCTTTGTTTTCATTTAAATAGAGAAAGATCAGAGAGTAGTTACAACATAGATAATTACAACATGATTTCTTTTACAAATTTGGGTTGATTCTAACTAGATGATAAACAAGAAAATATATTTCCTTTCATCTCTCAACAAAAGCAAGACGAATTTGGGTTTGCAGCTGAGATTTGGAGGACGGCCGCAACTGCAAATCTGAGAAAATCGTGCTCAAAGAACCCTGCGTTTCTCCAACTGCAAGCCGAATTTGCGCAAACCGTTCTTAACAAAGTTAATTGGGCCCGTTCTGGACAAAACCCATGTTTCGGATTTTCCATATTCGTCTTCATTTGCTCAGAATCTCAACCGCAAAAATGTCACTCCTTAAACCAGCGAATTTCTGAGTTGGCAGATTTAAAAATCAAATCTTCAATCTGGAAGTTACTTTGGAGGTTAAAAATGGTGAATAAAGTTATAACCAACTTAATAGAACTATCATTGATAAAATCATGCATAATCATCAATTTATTAGAAATAAAGGAGAATAAATAATATAAGAGCATAAATCATCATAAAATGGATTTATATAATAAATTATAATAAATGACATGATGAAGAATAATGGAAATGGGCGGGATAAGTGTTCAAAAGTGATAATAATAATGGCATATTAACGGCCCAACAGCAACAACTTGACCAATTTCACCTACTACAATTAGAATGTGCCTTGTTCACCTAAGAACTACCTATAACTCATCTTAGGCAACTCATGTCCAAGCTCAACTTGTCCCACTTAACTAGTTACCAAGACAAAGATCACATCCAGCCATGGCCATAATAAAACCAAGCAACATAACTTACACAAGAAATATTTCACATGTATGTTCAATTCATATAAACAATATATCATTAAATGAGATTTTACATGAACCAGAAGACACACAATATATAATCTGACTTAGGTTGAGTGCCCCAAAACGTATGCACAAAAATGTACAATATGTAATTATATAGAATAGTTTAAAACATGAGCATGCAGCCAAAGTGTGCCACATCTCATATAAAATAATAACTAAAGGAAAAGCAATGTTGTGCCTAACACAAAGTCTCTCTTTGTCTAAAAGTAGTATTTTGAACCCCTTATCCCAACCATAGACGTGTCTCTTATAAATAATATTTTGAACATATCCTAACACACTTTTTCCTTGGCACACTTGAATTTGCTGACACTCCATGGAACACACTCTTATTTGTTCCTTTCCATTCATTTTGACCTAGTTCTCCCTTGTGATTCCCTGACACCTCCTAACACTCCTTAGCATGCATTGAAATTGGCTAACATGTGCTATCATGCCTATTCATTCCTTGGCATGCCCTGAGCCTCCCTATCTATCATGCCCTCGCAACTACCCTTAATTAATTTGCAACTTGGGAACCCAACCAAGTTCTCTCTTAACTATAAGAGCTTGACCAAGTTATGGTTTCCACAACTAGACTATGTTGTTGAATTGTGTAGCCTAGGAGGTAAACCACAAGCCTAGTGAGACGGGTTTGTGTGAGTTCAGTCACAAAAGTCTTTGTGGGAAAAGAACCCAAGTGAAGGGGTTTTCGACCCAAGATGGAGTTTAAAATATAAAAGAAAATTAAAAAGGAAAATGAATATTTCCTATAGTCTAAGTGGATAAAACCCATAAGTTCTAGAGGGTTCCTAGGAGGTCTAGGAAAAACTATATAAGGAGGCCTTAGGATGAAGGAAAGAACATAAGGTGAGAAGGAGCTCATTTGATCCAGGACTAGGCCAAG
Organism: Pinus taeda; assembly: GCA_000404065.3. NCBI lineage: Eukaryota > Viridiplantae > Streptophyta > Pinopsida > Pinales > Pinaceae > Pinus > Pinus taeda. The sequence continues at coordinate 188,321 of APFE030123312.1, read as the reverse complement.
AGAGATGTAGTCCTAAAGTAGGTTGACTTGCAGGGCCAAGCAAGGGTTGTTAAAGGGAGGCCATGATTATCCACCAAGAACAAGATCATCATGTAAGGGTTTACAAGATTGTTGCATATCTTAATGGGTTCACAAGAATGTTACATACCTTAATGGATTGACAAGAAGAGGAGTTGATTTTGGTGGACTATCCATAGAGTTTTAGATGAAGATCTAAAGCATCCTATAAACTATTCAATGGACAGCCAATGGCTTATTTGTGATGCTAGTTCAGTCATCTATAGATTGTTAGAAGGATGATAAGAGGATTAGTACTTCAGATCTGTTCATAGATTGGACATCAGCGAAATTGGTAGACAAGAATAGTAGAGGACTCAAACCATTTTTAGGTGGCATATTTGAATAGCCCTAGATGAGGGCAATATTGAGGGCCCAAGATCTGTAAAAGAATTGATTGTGTTTGGGTAGATTGATGGTAGTCCAGATACAATTGGAGGGTTTTTAGGTGATTGTCAAAGAAGAGCCCTAATTCTTGTACTTGTGAACGACAACAAGACTAGTAGAAGGGGATGTGTATAGGGCGTAAGGATGAGCAGACTTTGAAGGACTAAAGTAGTAGTCAAGTCAGCCAGCCAACTAGCCCTAGTTAATTGTGTTAGAGAGGATTAATTTAATGATAAGAAGGGGACCCTCCATAGCCCTAAACTTATCTTCTTCGAGTCGTAGTAAGAAAAATGTGGGCAAAGAAAAGAGTTGTTCAAAAATAGAGTTGTCAACAACTGATCGAAGACCCTAACTATTGTATACCTTAAAGGACAAAGGAGGCAGCTAGAGGGTGGAGCTTTTTTATCTAAGTTCAGTAACCTAAAGGTGTTGATCTCATTGATAAAGGAAGATTGAGGAGCTACGTAATGGGAGGCAAGAGGACCCACTTGATGTGTTCAGGACACATGGACTGAAAGGGTTATGTGTGGCCACCATCAGCAAGTAGTTTAAGTGTTTTCTTTATTAGGATAGATTGGTTGTCAAAGGACTAACACCAATCCTTATTTGTATTCCTTATATCATTGTGATTGTAAAGGGCCACGATCCCTGGTATAGGAGATCTATCATGTTGTATTATTTGTAATATAATGAAGAAGGGTTTGAAAAAGGAAAAAAATATCATGTGCACTATTGATTCCTTGATGTATGTAGATTTCGTTGCGCATTAAAGTATACGTGTTATCGCACTCGAGTGTGTTTACATAAAATATTCTACGACTAAACCTAGATTATCATGTGTCATAGAAATTCAACATATGTCGTGTTCACCTAAGAACTACCCATAACTCATATTAGGCTACTCATGACCAATCTCAACTCGTTCCACTTAATAATTTACCAAGATAAGGTTCACATCCAACTATGGCAGTGAAACGACTAAGCAACATAATTTACATCTCGATATGCCATATCACTTGGCACGTCTTATAATTCCTTGGCATTATGTAGTATCTGTTAGGATCCCTTGCATTCCTTAGCATGCTTTGGCACTCCCTAGCACATACTACCTCTCTTTGACATGCCCTAGAACCCTAGCATGCCTTGACATTGCCTAGCATATAACCTTGTCACTCCCTCCTTAGCACACCTGAAACTCACTGACACTCCCTATCACACACTCTTATTGTTTCATTTCGATGCAATTTGAACTATTTATCCTTTGTGTTTCCACAACACTCGCAAATAGTCCCTAACACACATTAACACACCATGAAACTTGTCACATCTTGGCATGTTGCCCTAGCACTGTAGAATTCGTTGCAACTACCTTGCATACCTTGTCACTAGCTAGCATACCTTGTCACTCCATCCTTAGCACACCTAGATCTCACTAACAGTCCCTGTCACAAACTCTTATTCATTTATTTCCATGCATTTGAGACTAGTACTCCTTTGTTTTTCCCTAGCAATCTCGAATACTCCCTGGCATGCATTGGCACACCCTAGCACTTGAAACATATTGTCATGTTTCCCTAGCCTCTAGCATATCTTAACACTGCCTAGCATACCTTGTCACACCCTCCTTAGCACACCTGAAACTCATTGACACTTTGTGTCAAAAACATTTATTCATTCATTTCCATGCATTAATTTGACCTAGTTCTCCCTTGTGTTTCCATGGAACTCACTAACACTTCCTATCACACGTTTGCACACCCTAGCACCTGGCACATCTTGGTCGCATGCTACCTTGACATTCTAGCATGCCTTAGCACTTCCTAGCATACCATGTAACTCCCTCCTTACTACACCTCAGACTTGCTGCCACTCCCTGTCACACACTCTTATTCATTCATTTCCATGCATTTTGACCTTGTTCTCCCTTGATTTTCCCTAGCACTTACTAATAGTCATTAGCACACATTGACACACCTTGGAACTTGGTACATCTTGGCATGCTTCCCTAGCACTCTAACATGCATTGTCGTTGCCTAACATACCTTGTCACTCCCTCCTTAGCACATTGGAACTCGCTAACACTCCCTATCACACACTCTTTTCATTCATTTCCATGAAATTGAAAGTAGTTCTCCCTTGTGTTTCCTTCACACTCCATAACACTCCTTACTATGTGTTAGATCCACACCCTAGCACCTTGAAAATCTTGGCATCATGCCTTAGCAATTGACATATATTGGCATGACTAACATGCCTTGGAACTGTCTAGCATGTGTTAGCACTTCTTGGCATTGCATGATAGTAGACCTTGGCACTCTCTAGTTGGGATTCCCTTATAGATTACCTTACATTTTTCATGACTTGAGAACCTAAACAAGTCATTGAAAAAATAGTATTGTGCCTAGCCCAAAGTCTCCCTTTGTCTGAAACTACATTTTCCAACCCCTTATCATAATCGTAGGCTTTCCTTCTACAAGTAATATTCTAAAATTATCCTAACTCACTCTTATTCAGTTATTTCCATGCATTTTGACCTAGTTCTTCCTTGTGTTTCCCTGATGCTCCTTAACACTACCTAGCACATGTTGGCACACTACCTTGACATACCTTAGATACATGCATCCCTGAAACTCTAGCATGAATTAGCGCCTCCTAGAATACCATGTCACTCCCTCCTTATCACAACTGGAACTCATTGACACTCCCTATCACACAATCTTTATATTCATTCATTTCCATGCATTTTGACCTAGTGCTCCCTTGTGTCTCCCTGACACTCACTAACACTCCTTAGCACACATTGGTACACCTTGGCACTTGGCACAGATTGGTATTCTCCCCTATCACTCTTAGCATGCCTTAGAACTTCCTATAATACCTTGTTACTCCCTCCTTATCACACCTAGAACTCACTAACTCTTCATTTCCATGTATTTAAACTAGTTCTCCCTTGTGTTTCCGTGGCCCTTGGCCCTCACACTCCTTAGAATGTGTTCACACCACACCCTGAAACCCAACACATCTTGGCATGCCTTAGTCCTTGGCTTGTCTTGGCATGCCTATCATTCCTTGGAACTATATAGCATGTGTTAGTAATTTCTGGCACACCTTGGTACTCCCTAGTTGTCATGACCTAATAGATAGCCTTACTTCTTTTGTTACATGGGAACCCAATGAATTCATTGACAAAACAATGTTGTGCAGAACCCAAAGTCTCCCTTTGTCTAAAAATACTTTATCAAACCCCATATTGTAACCATAAGTTTGCCTCCTACAAGTCCTATTATGACCTTCTCTTAACACACCTTATCCTTGAGACACCTAGAATTCGTTGACACTCCTTGGCAGACACTATTATTTGTTCATTTCCATGCATTTTGGCCTAGTTCTCCCTTGTGATGTTCTGGCACTCCCTGACACTCCTCGACATTCATTAACACTATCTACCATGTGTTAGGATGCCTTTTCATTCCTTGGCACTCCTTAGCTATCATGCCCTCACAACTACCCTTACGATTTTTTGAACTTGGGAACCCAACCAAGTCTTGCCTCGACAACAACAACTTGAACAAGTTATGGTTACTACAGCTATATTGTGTCATTTTTTTCCTAAGAACTGACTATAACTCATTTTAGGCTACTCATGTCCAATTTCAAATGATCACGCTTAACAAGTTACAAGTTACCAAGTCAAGGCTCACGTCCAACTGCCACCATAAAACAAATAAGCAACATACTTTACATCTTGACATGCCATAGTACATGGAACGTCTAATAATCCCTAAGAACTATGTGGCACTGTTAGCCCCAATATTCCTTGGCATGATTTGGCACTCCCTAGCATGCACTATGACTCCTTGACATGCCCTAGGACTTTATCCTACCTTGGGCTCATTGCCTAACATATAACCTTGTCACTCCATCATTAGCACACGAAACTCATTGACACTCCCTATCACAAACTCTTATTCATTCATTTCTATGTATTTTGAACTAGTTCTCCCTTGTCTTTCCATGCACTCCCTAACACTCCCCGAAACATATTGACACACCATAGCACTTAGCACATCTTGGCATGTCACCCTGGCACTATAGCATTCCTTGGCACTACTAGACATACCTCGTCACTCCCACCTTAGAACACCTAGAACTCATTGACACTCCTTTTCACACACTCTTATCCATTCATTTCCATGAATTTGAGACTAGTGCTCCCTTACTTTTCCATAACACCCCCAAACACTCCTTGACAGGCATTGGCACACCTTGGCACTTGGCACATATTGTCATGTTTCCCTAGCCTCTAGCATGCCTTAACACTACCTAGCACACCTTGTCATTCCCTCCTTATCATTCTTGAAACTCACTGACACGTCCTATCACAAACTCTTATTCATTCATTTCCATGGATTAATTTGACCTAGTTCTCCCTTGTGTTTCCCTGGAACTCCCTAACACTTCCTAGAACGTGTTGGCACACCCTGGCACCTGGCACATCTTGGCTACATGCTTCCCTGACACTCTAGAATGCCTTAACGCTGCATATAATACTATTTCATTCCCTCCTTAACACACTTGGAACTCACTAACACTCATTATCACACAGTCTTATTGATTCATTTATGTGCATTTTGACCTAGTGTTCCCTTGAGTTTCCCTAGCACTTACTAGCAATCCTTAGCACACATTGGCAGACCTTAGCACTTGGTACATCTTGGCATGCTTCCCTAACACTCTATCATGACTTGTCACTTCCTAACATACCTTGTCACTCCCTCAGCACATTTAAACTCACTAACACTCCCTATCACACACTCTTATTCATTCATTTCCATGTAATTGAAACTAGTGCTCCCATGTTTTTTCCTGACACTACATAACACTCCCTAGCATGTGTTAGCACCACACCCTAGCACCTTGAACATATTCGCATGATGCCTTCGCATGCTTAACATGCCTTGGAACTATCTAGCATGTGTCAATAGCTTTTGTCATTCACTAACAATACACCTTGGCACTCCCTAGTTGTCATCCCCTTACCAAAATGAAACATGTTCTCTTTGAGTAGTAGTAGTTGGTTTGGTTTTCTTACTATCATTCCTATGAACATTCAATCTCATCGAAGTGAAGGAATATTGGCATGAATGAATGTGTTTCTTGTTCCCAAAGTTGACTCCATCTTATAACCTTGGGAAGTGCCCTGCTTGGGACTTGGGATATTTTTAAAAGTACCAAAATAGTTATCTTGTGGAGAAGTGAATCTATCTCTATACCACTAGATATTTGGATTACATGAATAATGTTGTATTGAGATATACAAAGGTACATATTTTTTGTGAATTCATTTCCAACCCACTTCTACCATTGAAGTAGAATCATATATTAGTTATATATATACTACCAATCAAACCCAAGGAAATTACAATTATGGGGGACAAGATGAGGCACTTATTCTCAAAGATAAGTTATAGAGTGTGGAAATAGAGTAATTACAAATCCTAGGAGAGTACTGAATATGATTCAAATTCTAAATATTTTGGAAAAAAACATTGATTACAAAATACATTCTAGATTCAACCTGAAGGATATATTAGAGAAGGGGATTAGGGGCACCATTATCACAACCCACAAACCCTTAACCCATAGCCACTAAATTCCCTATTTCCTTAACCCACAAACCATAATCCCTTAACCCTTACACTCATAACTCACAACCCATTAACCCATTTATCCATTAAACTCTAATCCACTAACCCCTTATCCCCTAACACCTAAAATAGAACCTAAATCCCTCAAGCCCTAACCCCTTATCCTCTTAAAAATTGACCCTTAAACATTAACCCATAAACCCTAAACACCCACCCCTAACCCATAAACATATTAAACCCTAACCCCTAACCCCTTAATCCATTGACACCTAAATCCCATAATCCTTAAACCCTTAACACCTAATATCATGACCCTTAATCCTTGGGCTTAACCATTAATCCCTCAAGCCCCGAAGCCCTAAAACACTCAACCATTAACTACTAATCCCTAAACCCCCTAGACCTTGATCTCCAAGTGCTCGACCCCCTAGAGCTCAAGCCACTAGCTTTCAGCTCCCTAAGCCCCGACACTTTACCCTTTACCCTTAACCCTGAATCCTAAACCCTAAACCCCTAAACTCCTAGAATCCCTAAGCCTTAAAACTCTTGACACTTAAGTATCATAAATTGTTAAGCCCTCAAAACCATCCTCATTTTCATTGTCAATTCATCATATCCTTCTTGTCTGTGTGATCATTTTCCTTCTCAATTTTAGGTGCATTTCATAATTATATCATCATGGAAGTCACTGCTATTGTCATTGTAATAGTCATCTTCGTTTACATCATATTGAGAAAAATTTTCAATGAATAAGTTTGTCATTCCTATATAATTCTTATCAGATCTTTCCTCAAATGTGGGACTTTCAAATAAAACCCAACATTATCATCACCATTTTTTTTGTTAAGCATGTCATCAACCCCTTCGATTCTTGTCACAATGATCATTTTCCAACTAAGAGATATGGATCTATATGTAACTCATGGATGTACCATTGGTTTGATGACACCTTTCCTTGGAAATTTAGGACACAAGGTGTAGGAATAGGTTGCAATTTAATTAGTTTCCTCAATGTTGTATTGATATGTTGTTCTCAATCATAAACTACAATTTTTTGGTGATTACGTGCTCTTTCCTCCTTGTGATACCCAACTAAATCCTTGAGAGTATTGTGATTTTTCCAAGTTGTATAAAAAATCATTTAGTCTAAATACAAATTACACCCTCCTAATCCTACCTAGATGCAGGATAAGGGAGATGTGGAAGGAGGGCTTGCATCAGTCCCTGGCAAACTGTTATTTGTAGGTAGAAAATTTACTATATGTTTATCTATGTCGAAGGCATGGAAATACATTTTATAGAGTAAGTAGATGACCATTAACAAGAAACTTACGACAAGTAAACTGCCCCCAAAACGCGGCATAATGATATCTCTTTCACTAAATGTGAGATTGGTCCCAATGCCAAAACTTCCAATTAAAAACTGTGTTAGGTATGTTATAGTTTATCAACTACTTTGGATATATCATTGTGTAATTAGTAGTGAATGTAGATTATGTTTCCTCTTCGAAGGGAATATATATTTCCCCTATTCTTGTATAGGATTGGTGGTAGTTAACTCGTTGGTATTTGAAATATTTCAAGTTTGACAACATAAGGTATAACAAAATCGCCTACACCATTTACGCAAGAAGTAAATAAAGGTTGCACCAATTATATTGCATGTTGCATTGTGGTAATGATTTCATTATTTAAACTAAATATCTATCTAAAATTTCTTAGTGGTGGTTTCTTTATTTGCAATGGTTATTTGGAATTAGCTTAGAAGTCTTGTAATAACAAAGTATACCAAGAAATTGTATTTTTTTAATTTTCCCATAATTTTGTTTGAACAAAAAGAAGGGCTCAGTGTGAAATGTCACATACATTTTTGGTATCGAATCAAGATTTACACATGCCAAGATTGATTTTCACATATCCATACCTTACAAAACTATAGGGCAGTCATGAATGACTTCCATCTGTGCAATGGTATTGATTAATCTCGTAGTAAAGTGTCTTCAAAACTTCCACGACAAATCTAGAGATGGCCTTCAAGAGTTTATTTAAATGTACTCTATAAGTACAACCCTTTAATTGTGATAAATTGTGAAACAAACTCTCACTTTGGAATCAAAACTACAAAGTGTCACAAGACATAAATGTACCATACAAATTTTCTTGGAATAAACATTAAAATAGTTAAGGGTTCATCTCACTCTTGCTGTCATAGATGGTCATACATGGCCATACATGGATATTCGATGATCTGTTAGTTGGATATCTAACGATAATTTTGTTTGTCAAATATGAAATGACAATTGAATGTTCATCAGGTATCCACCATTTGACCATGTCAATTATCTATATATCAAAAATACCCCATCACTTACACCTCATGGGTTTCTAACCTAGCTCTCATCTTGTAAAATCAAGCCAACGTTTCTATTTGCACTAACATTTTGAGATATGAATAAAGCATGTCCCAAAGATAATTAACCAACAACCTTTATTGATCAAACCATCATTGCGTGTGTGGGCCATGAGGTTATGTTCTTCATAGATGGATTCTCAAGATATAATTGTATTAGTATATGTTTTATAGATCAACATAAAACTACTTTCACTAGTCCTTAATCATCTTTCACATTCATAGTGATGCCATTTGGATTAAAGGTTGTTAGAGCCACCTTTTAGTGTGTCAGATCACACTATTATTCTTTCCTATCTTGATAATATCACTGCTCATACAAAAAAAAATTGGCTACTCTTCCTATCTTTCTAAAGGATTATTAGGCAAAAAAAACCACTTTTAAAATCTCCCCACAAAACTAGTTACTGAAGCCTCTAAAACTGCTAAACAACTTCACTCTTAACACAATACTATAGAATGATATAACTAGACAACAATACAAACACTAGAACCAAAATTTCATATCAATTTTGAATTTATGATGACATGTGAAAGGATTTATAATTACCCTGACGGTGATGACTACTAAACTCTAAGAGTGTAGAGCTAAAGAAGGCCCCTATGTGTTGAGGGGGCATCCAAGAAACCAGAGCTTGGATATCTCCTTAAACATGAGCTCCACAAAGATGTCACTAATTTCTTCACCAAGCCACCTTATCTTAGAGCTTCCATGTATTCAGTTCTCCCCAATGGCTCTCTCTCAAAGTCAATAAATATCTCTCACCCTATATCGAAAGCAACTAGGAATTCACAACATGCTTAAACACATTCCCCTCTTAACCAATATACCAGACCAATTTCTTCATGAGGCCAAGTTGTTTTCCCTTAGCTCTGTTCCCCCTTTGAACTCACCAACTCTCCTTCCTCTTATGTGTTCCATGAATCTTGGAAAAACTAAGGGCATTTATTCGCTTTCTTATGCATGAATGGAGTGGCCATGCAACCCCATCATTTAATGTAGACATCTCCTTGATATGACAGGAACAATCGGTAAACCCATCCTCCTCCTTGATTAACAACTCATTAATGATTTATTAAATATATTATGTTTCTTTGTTTGTCAAGTTTTCTATGATCCTCCAAGCTTGACTTGTGGCTTGAGGAGCTGCAACCTAGTGGCATATAAGACGTCCAAGTCACCTAGGGATCACACTCAACCTAGGCAACATTACCCATTAGCCGATTGGATTTTTTGGCATGCTTCCTCCCCCTAACAAAGGGTACACCCACCCCCTGTGAGGTTTGATCCTGGTTGGCCTTATTGATGAAACCCATCCTCAACCACTTGTGCTAGTGAGACTTAACATTTATTAAATATATTATTATTTTAAACTTAAAGATAAAAATAAATTAAATATTTTTTCTTGTATCAAATGAATGATCACTTTATTTGATAAGAATATTGAAAAAAAAACATTAAATACAAAACTAAAATATTAAACAAGACAATAAATAACAAACTAACTTCAAAATCATCCCCTATAAATTATAACACTCAATTATTAAACATAACCAGCCAAATCAAATAATTTATTAGTACTTTCACAATCATTTTCATAAATTTTACTAATGTATATGTAATAAGATAATATTATTATAATAATCTAGCTTATACTTACAAATCTACATTGCAAATGTTATTTTAATTAAGCTTGAAATGATAACCTTACCTTGCTCACATGACTCACAAGACATTGCATTTTTTGCATTTGTTGCATGCATCCTACATATGTTGTACTCCAATTCACATGCACCTGTAGACAAATACATTCATAGCAGCTTTGGTATACATCTTCTGTACACAAATATATTCATAGAAGCTTTGGCATACATCTTGTGAACCTTCTCTCTACACACACATACTTATTGCACCAAGGGAAGCAAGATATTGTACAACCTGGTCGGGGGCTATGTCAACACTTTTTGTGTGTCTGTGCATGTAACACTAGAAAATGAAAAAAAAGAGTTTGATATATTTTTTCTCTTAGTGAACATAGCTTCAAAATAAAATTAAAAGAAAGGGTTAGTGTGTTATTTATTTTACATATAATATTTCTATTTTTGTACTTAATAGATCTGGTGTTAAAGTAAATCTATGCTAGAGTGTCCTTCTAGTAATGGTATACATCATAGGTGTTAAACAACTGTTTTAGCCAATAGGTCATGTTTTCTTTTAGAAACCTAAAAATGCCAAGTTAATTAAAACAATGGGTTGACAATATAAGCCCCAAGAGTTAGCTCAATCGGTCAAATCAAGTGCCTCGCCAATGGGAGGTCACAGGGTCGAATCCCGAAAGCTCTTGGGGTTAGGTCAGTAAATAGGCCGCGGGGTGTTGATGCCCTTCGGGTTGCGTCCACTCAGATATTTAAACCCCTGGACGTAGCGGCTACCCACTGACCAGGGTATCCGTGAACCAGCAAGTGAAAAAAAAAATGGGTTGACAATATGATATTGATGTGCCCAATATATTGAGATCAAAAGGAAGAGCCAATGTGTTATTTATTTATGTCATTTACAATATTTCCCATGATGTGATAATAGGTCTTGTGTAAATATGTACAATGCTAGTATCCTTCCAGTTATAATATACATCATGAGTGTTAAGAAAATGTTTTATCTCAAAATACCATATAGTCCTTAGGAAATGCTCAGAATGCTTAGTTGATTAAAACACTAGGTTGACAAGATGATCTTGATGTGCCCAATTTTTTGAGATTAAAAATTCTTATTGGTCAAACTCGAAAGACCATATCTTTTACAAACCCATTAATTAAGAAAGTATACTTTTTATATGGTTGTTTCATGCGCCTAATATGTTTTTGACATATACTGGATGATCGTACAAACTTTAGATCTATTATTAGCTCTTGCACACTGTAAGTAGCTTTCTTGCATATATGTAATGGAGAATTAGAGGATGCATGCATGCTTACAACATGTATGTGATTGCATTACAGAGTTTCGAGTGTTAGGTTTGTATTTAGAAAGAGCTTTCTATTTCATATTTGGTGTAGTTTCTAATTTTAGTCCTAGTGGACCAGCTGCAGGACTTTACAATTTTAGCTAGGAAACCTTCTTATTTCTCTTGGATGCACTATTCTTGGAACAGTTTAAGGTTATACCAAAGGGATGGTTTCCATTCCATTTCTATAAAAACTAATATTCTTTATCTATAAAAGAGGGCAAGGTCAGTTCACTAGAGAACATACATAGAGAGTGTTGTGTTGTATTCTTCTTTTAGTTAATTAAATATAGGCAATTCAATGTTGTAAATTTGTACTCTTTGTTTATATTTCAAGATCGATTGTTTGTAAATCTAGCGTTATGATTTCTGCACTTTTGAAAGGAGTTAATCAATTTTCCTCTTCCAAGTTTTTGGGTTTCACTTTTGAGGCTACACATATACTTACCATGCTCTGGAAATTTAATGTTGATTTGGGCTCCCCAAACCCCAAAATTGGGTACTCCAAGCACGATTGATGCATATATATATATTTTTTTAGGAAAGTCATTTTTCTTAAATGTGATCTCTGGCTCCAAAACCTAATCCATCACTTGGAGACAACTGTCATGCACTTATGAAACATGTACTTATGTAGGTTCATGTTCCAGCAGAGTTTGACAAAAAATATTCCACAATCACTTATATTAGAATCCTAATAATTAGTATCATATGTCATTCCTTTTCTCTTGTCTAGCCTTTTCTTGTAACTCGATTCTCTAGGGGCATTAATCAGTGCTGCCGAATTTGATCAAAATTCTTAATCAAAGCCTTAAAATATGGTAGAAAAAGGTTAACATGTTTGACCAATGGATTTGGCTTTAGTGAAGGGTACAATTTTCAAAGGCCGTGACAAAGGAGTTTAACAATCAACACCACCAATACTAGGCTACATATAAGGTTTGGTTCTCTTGATTAAATGGAAATCACATACCCTCATATGTGATAGAATCCAATGAAATGTCGTAGTCCCATTGATTTTGAAATCCTAAAAATGGTGAAGTCTGCCATATTTTAAATGGGATATGAAGATTTTCTCCATATGAAGTCTAACAAGGTTAGAAGTGGTACCACTCTCAAACATCTTGAAATAATTAATGGTAATGTTAAAATTTTTAGCAAACAACCCTTTTTTTAATAATTTAACATTACCAGTAGGGAACATGTAGGGAGTGCTTACGGAGCATCTAAGGAATGTCCACCGAGTGTGATGGGAGCATGTATGGTAGTGCGGTGCGACACATCAGAGTGTGGCAATTGCAAAATTTTCAAGGAGTATGAAAATTTATACTGGAGCATAGTTCCATTTTCTGGGAACATGCTCCAAGAGGTGATCCTATAGTGCCCCCACTCGAGGTAAGGTTCTCAGGCCTGAAGCAGGCATGGGGGGTTCTTGCAACACTATTATGTACTAGTTGTTTGGGGTAATGTTCATGAATCTCAACATTCTTCATATTATTGTGTGCAACAAGATTCTCATCAACTTGTATTGCACTTTGATTGTCACAATACACTATAGTATATTCCACACGAGAAAACCCAAGCTCTCCCATTAAGTTGCGAAGCCAAATTACATCAATTTCAACATTCACCACTCCTATGTATTTGGATTTAGTGGTTGAAAAGAAAACTTCTTGGTCCTTTTTACATCATCATACGGTCAGACCACATCTAGATTCTAGAAGTTAATTTTTGGTCATCCCATCACCAACTTTGTCAGAGTTTGATCTGAATTGGATCATCTACATGGTCTCTCTTTTTAAACTTTGTAATGGAAACTTTATTTGGAAAAGTTTGAATTAAATGTCCAAAATACAAAGCCATGAAAGAGGAAATAAATAATCTTGATGGTTTGCCTTCCAAGGAAGCTCTATTAAAAGAATGTTGTTGAAGACAAAGGATGGAGGAAGATATATGAAAGCAAATGCAGATTGGAAAAAACGATTGTAGTGGAAGAATGAGGCCTCAGGAAGAAGAAACATACTTCAAGGTTATACAATGAAGGAGAAATTAACGTTGTACATGCATGAGTAGAAGGTTGTCTATTTTGAAACTAGCTCACAAAAATATAGAAAAGATAGATCAATCCCTTAGAATTCAGCCTCTTCGAGGGGGCAACCTCCTTTAAATTACATAAATGAACAATTATTGGATGATTCAAATGATAAAACCTCCTTTCTATATATATGAGTCTAAGGAGTACAATATAACCCAGTCGACCTAACAATAATAATATAAAGCCACAAAAATAACAATAGGGGGATTCTATGGGGCATAGTAATAACAATATGGGGACAATAGGGGCACAACAATATTAATAAGGGTTACAACTACAATAGTAATGGGGTAATCACTAGTATTATAGGGACCCAAAAGTATGTTTTGTTAAGAATTTCCTTTAACTGCAACTTTAATAACACTAACTTTAGCGTGCTCATCCCTTATGGTGCCTTTGATGTTGTTGCTACCCCTAGTACCAACTCAATAGAAACGTCCACTTTTCTATGAAGTGAGAAATCTGAAATATCTACAGGAAATACATCTTGAAACTGTTGTAAAACTGGGTGCTTTCTCAATACCTCTACATCCTCAACATCCTTACCTTTATCACTAGAAATATGCACTAAAACATAACACACACCCTTTCTTATGACTATGCTTTTCCTGCATAGATGTAACTATTCTAATTGATGTTTCCTTCTTCTTACCCTACAAGATTCTTTGTTCCCCATTTTCGTCCAAGTATTCAATAACTTTATCATACAAGTCCACATTATTCTTGTGAAGATAAAACTAGTCCATACGCAAAAGCGTATTATATGAGCTCAACAACGGTACATTCAAATGTGTTGATGTAGGCATACCATTCAACTCAAATGCACAATCTCTTAGCCAATGATGAACTCTCTTCTTAGTACCAGTAGCAAACTACACTAACCAAGACTCTGCACTCACTTCTTTATTCAAACCACCCTTATCAACCAAGTCAGGATTAACATAAATATAATTAGATCCATGGTCAATAAAAATAGAAACAACTTGGTCACAAATCTTACCATCCATCTGCATAATAGAGGCTTGGTGATCTTCCTACCTATTATCCAATGTTGCATAGATCTGAGGAATACTCTGTCCAACATCCCCCATTGTCTATAACTCCTGAGCATTGTAGATTTGCAGTCTACCACCCTGATGTCGTGGATAATCTCTTCTATGATGCTCTCCACCACAAGTACAACACTTCAATGGCTTCCTACCATCACCATTTTGCTACTCCTTAGACCAAAATCCCTGTCCTCTATCAAATGCATTGAACATCTTAGGAATTACTACATTATGTTTTTTACCTATGTCGTGAGGTCTTGTTCACTTCTTATACCATTTTCCTTTATTCTTCTCATTATTCTTCCATATCTACTTGATCTCATATTTGTGCTTTTATTTCTCATAATAATGCTTCAACTTCCTGATGGCTTCCTGCAACAATCTAGGCTCGTCAAACTCAATCTTTTCCTTGAATGCTACTGGAAAGCTATTGATGAATCTCTCAATCTTTGCTTTATCCTCCTTAAGATAAGGCACATACCTCAATAACTCCAACAATATGCTAGTTTACTCCTCATCAATCATAAATCCCATCTTCAACTCATAGAATTATTTTTCCCTGTCACCATAATATCTCTTTGATAGATACTTCTTCCTTAAAAGTCTCTCAAACTCACTCCAAGTCAACTCCTCTTCATGAATACCTCTGACATTATTTACATATTCCCACCAGATGTATGCTTTTCCTTTAAGAAAAATGTATATATTCTAGCCTTCATGTTCTCTGAGTAATAATGTAATATAAATAACTTATTCATCCCAAGCAACCACGCTTCTACATCTTGTGACTTATTTTTTTTCCCATCAAATGTAGGTGGCTTTGCTTTCATGAAATCATCCAGAAAATATCCCCTGTGACTCCTCCTATAAGGATGATGACCATGATGACCATGATACTTGTTTGAACCATAACTAAAGTAAAACCCATGTCCATTTCCTTTTCTATTAGTTTTATCCAATAATCTTCCATCTCTAACCATGTCATCTCTATCCAACCTATTCCCACCATGTGACCTGCCACCATATGCTCCATTAGCCCTATCCTCCTGCCTATGACCGATTATAAGCGGTCGTTTTCTCTACAAGTTTGAAAATATCTAAAGAATCATCGCATTAACCTATTCTTGTTTCTCATGTTCCCTAGAAAGTCTCTCTTGTGATTGAATGATTCAGTTATTATCTTCTTTGCAACTCCTTATTTCTTCCTTCAAACTTCTCAAAGTGTTTGCTATGTCAGGAGAATATCCCTCACCATGATGTGCATCTGACCTATAGGGAGAATCTTGTGAGTTGTAGTCTACCATCTTGCTAGTCATCTTTGATATTATGTTCCTACAAGGTATATCATGTTAGCTAAACCAAATTATAAACTAACCAAAGTACCCCAGTGTAGTTTAGGGGAGGATATCTCATTTGCAAGATCATCCATATTAGCACAATACATGTATAATCATAATCATCATAGTATATAGACCTCATCTTGATTTTCATCTAGTTACCATGCATAATTGTATAATTATAACAATGAATAGGTACTATGCATAAAAAACATATGGACGACACACATTCATAACAATACATACACAATCAACATACATATAGGACAACACACCTTAACAACAACATCATCATCTTGTACATGACATCACAATGGCAACAATGACCAATACCATGTATACATAACAAACACATAGACCACAAGCATAATGAACATTTATGCAACAAACATGTATACATGACAACGCATTCGTCCAAAAACAAAGTTGAACCAAACATCACCCAAAGAGAATGAAACCATGCCCTGATACCACTCTATAACACCCTCCTCCCACATTTACCCTAGCTAATCTGTCCACTAGGGTAAGCATGTGACGAAGAGTTACTATGACATCATTCAAATCCCCATGTATAGTTAAGGAAGTGGAACTGACAAGGGAAGACCAATCTGGCCTTCCTAAGGAGCTACAGAACTTTTGGGAGACAACCAACCTTTCTAGGTGCCCGGCCCTTGAGAGAAATTGATTTTTTTATAATCTAGAACCCCAGTATCTCCCAATATAAGCCATGCATGTGACTATGATCCTCTAGTCACTCCCACAACAAGTCATATGTGAAATTTTGGCCTTTTTTAGTGAGTTCTGTGCCAACAACCCCAAATACTGTGCCACTTTTTTAGGGCCGGGACTCAGGCCACTACCCAGAACTTCATGAAACTTCCAAAAAATATAATTAACACTGAGATAAGGTTACTAATGCAAACACTTGACCAAGGACTTGATCTGGCTCCTACTATCCATGACAGGTATTTCGTGAAACATATCATAGACATGAAATCTACAGGTCATAACAATATATCTAAATATAGGGATCGCATACTTATCTGATATTCGTCAACGGAGTTTAATATCTCCTCCCAATATCAACATTTTTATCTATTAGGTCATTCATTCATTATTACTTCATCTACTAACCAAAACATGATGAGAGCCAAAGATCTAGATTATCATAAAACATGATCATAACTAGCCAATAATCAAATATATGTCAATGATGAAATAACCATTAAGGCCACAAAATGACAAGCATATTTACTGATGAAAATACCAAAGGAAAATGAGCTCCTATTAACATATGCAAATCCAGCCAAGTCAAGGACTTCCATGTACCACCTGACAATAGATCGGGCTGAACCAAATCTCTATTTCAACTAATCACCCCTTGGCCATATTCCAAGCATGAATATAGGATCTCATGGAATAAACCAAGAACACAAAGCACAGATTCCAGAGGCCAAACCACCTCAACCCTCAACTAGTGATTCCAACTCATTGTTGGGCGTGGGATCCCCCAAGGGAATTTTTGGGGTTGAAAGCTCAGATTTTGGTCATAAATTGTATCTTTGATGTAAAGACTCCATATCTTGTCGGCACGGAGCATGTAGCTTGTAAATGAGTCATAGGGTTGTTCGCCCTTAATTTTGTAATGTAATGTTGGCTATAGAGATCTGTATAAATAGAGCAAGGCTCTCAGTAGTTAAAGACATCGAAAAATGAAGGGGATGATCATTTAATAGAAGCATAGAGGAAGATTTGAAGTGTAAGGTAGAGTCTTTGGGTTGTAGAGTAAGAGAAGGATTTGCAGCTAAGTGTGTAGACGCCTAGTAGTCCGTAGCTGAGTGCGCGTACCCTTGCACCTGAGTGCGTAGGGTGAGTTGAGTCTGTAACTGTTGAAGCATTAATAAAGAGAAGTTTTACATGAATTATGTGTATTTATTTCCTATTTTCTACATTGAATATATTGGGTATAAATTGCATTCATGTTGTTTATATGGTGCATGAACATATATAAATATGTAGATTAAGTGAATGTGAGTTAATGTATTTGTTTACGCGAAGTTGACTAACATCTATAAGAGGATAAATAATACATGCAATGTAACTTGGGTAAATAACACAAATCACTGCCAGAACAACGTGAAATCACCTCAGTACCTAGTTAGGGCTGCACAAAGGACAATTATAGTAGATCAGGAAGGTATCGCAGGTTAGAACAGTGCAGAAATTGACCTACGCAAAGATAGGAAAAGTTGGACTAAATTGACACCTCAAACATCTTGAGAGTGTGGAAACTTGGTTCTAGCATCCCCCCATACTACTTTGGGTGAGACTTCAGTCTGCGCTCCACAGGCTGATGCCTAAAGGGAAAGTAGTGTAGGGATTTGTTTGGCTAATTAAATCCAAACCTGGGTCAGGCCTCATCAAACCAACCAATGGTTCTATTGTCGGGACTGGAATCTGCATAGAGATGTCTGATGTCGTATCATTGGAATCCAACTAAGAAGGAAATTAAAGGCTGGTTGGATAGAAGAATTCATGAGTTCACGGTGCAAGAGAATAGGAACCCATGACGACAAAAGAAGAGTGGTTAGACTGCTACCTATACACAGAGATAGTATCTTTCCCTAGTGAGTTGTACGAGTGGATCACAAAGCTATAAGATATCCAAGGAAGGTGGAAACTCGACAATCCTGTTGTGTGGACCCCAGAATTAGTACGAAGGTTGGAAGCATTGGAGGATAAGATCACACGTGTTGTTGATCATTGGATTGATTGGATTATAGGAGGATTCATTATTGAGTTCGTGATTGACACCTCATTTAGCTACAACGAGGCAAAGTGACTTTTTCTCAAGGGATCGCGAGGTAACTACGTAAAGTCTTTGAATACTTGGATTAAAATGCTATTGTGCGAAAAGAGGATTATGCAGTTACCTTGATGTTTGGGGCTATGCGAAGTGGAAAAACTTAGAGGAATGAGGGAAATAAGGGACCAGAAAGTAGCCCCTTGATTTCATCTCTATGAGGGGATGAGGAAGATCTCATGAAGGTCTCACTGCAAAATGCAATCCATATGACAAGCCAATGAATTCCGCGAATACCACCCCCACCCACACCACCACCAACTTCACCACTAACACCTCCATCTTCACCTCTACCACCTCTGCCACCACCACGATTCAATAAGGAAAGCATGATAAAGTTTCCTATGTTCAAGGGAGTGGTAAATGAGGATCCAAACCAATTTTGGTTCATTATACAAGCCATATGGGAAGCACAAGGAGTTACAGATGACAATATAAAGAAAGCGACAATGGTTAGCGCCCCATAGGACCACGCACTGACCTGGTATATTAAGCACACCAATGATAAGCCAAATGTGGGAATCGTGGATATCCAAGTAGTGCTAAATATAGAATCTAGCAGGCCGAAGTCTGAAGCATAGTCGATCATTGGATTCAAATAGATCATGATGCACCAGGTGAGACTCCTTGGGAGTTGGATTAGAGACTGAAATGCACGATTCACAAAGATAATATGAATCTAATGGATGGACAACATTGTGAATGGTTTGTAGCATCGCTAACGCACATCTGAGGAGTGCGTTATTGCAACAAAAATTAACGACTCAAGCAAAGGCCTTAGAGATCATGATGAGGCTACATGAGACCCCGATGTAGGATCCTAACCTGGGAGTTCAGCAAATCCACGCGCAAATGAAAACTTTATGCCTTGAGATGTAGAGTCTAAAATAGGATAGGACAGCCTAACCATAAGCATGCAAAGAAGTGTGGTGCGTAAAATGCAAAGGCAAAGGTCATGACAAGGACCACTACTAAGTTTTCATTAATTACCTCGCAGGAGGAGGACCCATGTCATTAAGGCAGGAAGCACAAGCAAGACATAGCACAGTGCCTGCTTTATGGTGTGTGATTTGTCAAATAGGAGGAAAACATGCTATGGAGAACTATCATTTGTTATAGAAGTATGCGCAAAATTCGTAACAATTGTTTTGTAACTTTTGTAGGCCGGTGGGACACGATGAGTGCACTTGTAGAAGCTATGAGTTGATGATGGATAGAACTCCCACCTACAGAGTTTAGGCCGAATCATGGCCCTTAGACCAAAATGTAGGAGTGGCATGAACATGATTTCAGGGGTGCAGTCAACGTTGAGGCGAAGGAGGACTTGGAAGAGGTTGCAGGTAGTCGATATGTTATAATTACGGAGGGCCATGACATTATACCCGCAATTGTATGAATCCAATGCACACATCAAGTTTGTATTGCAACTTGTTTGATCATGAGAGAGAATCTTGTCCTACGATGATAACTAGGATACACAACAAAGGAGCGCTACCACCTCCCCTGACTCAGAACCTGCAGATGATGAGGTCTGAGACGTGTGAGGAAGATCCAAATGTGAACATTATGCTCTGAAATGGAATCACGATGGGAGACGACAAAGGCAAATTACTAGAGGATAATACTTGGGTTCGCAAAGCTCTGGTGAAAGAAGCAGAGTTTGATTTGGAGTGCGCTTGGGAAACCTTCATGGAAGCTAATAAGAGCTTCGTGGAGGCCTCCACTGCAGGAAGCAAAGATAGGCTAGAGCCGGAGATGGACCCATCCATGCTCACAATGTTCTTGGAAAAATTTATGAATTTACTATGTGACAGAAAAGTTGTAAGAGGGTTACAGGAGCTCATCAACAGATGCATTGGGACTGTGCTAGGAGAACCACACTTAGTCAGGAAGATCGGAAAAAATAAGACAAGAATAGGAGGAGAAATGAGGTTAACCGCACAGATTGGAGAATATGAAATGGACCAAGTAATTCTAGATTTAGAATTGGATATGAATGTTCTGTCGAAGCATACATGGGAGTGAATGGGGAGACCTATGCTGCAATGATCTCCTATTTAACTGTGAATGGCGAACCAACAGAAGATAGTACCCATGGGGCAATCGCAAGGCATCACTGTGGACATTGAGGGAGTGAGCGTGCTAGCAGATTTTGAAGTGATAGAGATTGTTGATAAAAGAAATGCCTACCGCGCGCTCTTAGGAATTGATTGGGCCACTGAAATGAAAGGGGTGATTAATCTGAAAAAGAAGAAAATGATTTTTGAAAAAAAGTCACTACGCATAGTTATACCCCTGGACCCCACTGAAGGATCATGCTATACAGAGCGAGTGCACGACTATGAAAGTGATGATGATTTGGACCACATCTATAAGATCACAGCATGAAACCAGGATTGGGTGAATCCCACCGCGGATGGGTAGCTTGCATGGGAGCACAAAATCTCATGTACTTCGGATTCAGATGAGGAAACAGAGCCATGGTAGAATCGGTTACATGAGGTGAGTACATTGAATTGTAATATGATGACAAGGTCACTGCAATGTTTATCGACAGAAGTAAGAGACCTACCTACTTATGATGGCATATGTGAGGTAGACACCTTCCTGAATTGGGTACTACGTGCTACGCTCGTGAGGTGGTGGGGTGTGCACAAAGGGAGCTTTGACGACTGGCACGAGTGTAGGGGAATGATGTGCTTACAATTTGGGAAGCCTAGGGTACGACTAACAGATAAGTACAATGGGCAGGATGATCTGCGCACGCATCTGGCTAAATGGACACAGACATATGGGGAAAAGCCACAACTTGAGTGGGTACACATGGACGTTATACCAATGAACTAGTATATAGAAATAGAGCTCCACCATGAGACAGGTGAATGGGATGTTCTACGTAAAGGGTTCATGATGACCTTCAATTTTGAGGATGAATGGGACAGTGTTGATGAAGCACTATAAGAGGTAAAACCAACCATCTTTTGCGAATCATTGTCTTCTTCCTCAGTAATTACATTATAACATTCCAGAGACAGAAGGCCAGCATGAGGTTCAAGGACCACAGATTCAGAACCCTAACGTAACTGCGCCAGTGAAAACTAAGCAAGTGAATATTGGTATGGAAGCGAAACCTAAAATTGCGAAGATTGGAGACTATTTGGACAGCTCGATGGTGGATAAGGTCACTGAATTGCTCCGCAAATATCAAGACTTATTTGAAGGGAATAATCGAAGATTTAGGGGTAATGAAGATCATGTTAAAACGTAACGCGAAACCAGTTAAGCAGGGGTCGTATCTCTTAAATCCTAAATACAAGGAAAAGGTTTGTATAGAACTATACAAGATGCTCATGGCAGGAATCATTGATCCTGTGGAGGAATCCAATTGGGTAAGCCTGATGATGGTACAAGAGAAGAAGCGGTTAGAAGAAATAAGAATATGCGTGGATCTCAGAAAGTTGAATGACGCGTGTGTACATGATCCATTCCCAACTCCGTTCGTAGATGAAGTGTTGGAGAATGTAGGCAGTCAGGAAGCATATTCTTTCACTGATGGATTCTTAGGGTACCACCAGATCAAAATCACGCTGGAGGATAGGAGCAAGACAACCTTCATCACTGAGTGGGGTTTCTTTGAATATACTTTTATGCCATTTGGATTGAAGAATGCCCCTGCTACCTTTTCATGCGTAGTTGTGGCGGCATTTAGGGAATATATTCATAAGTTCTTGGAGGTCTACTTTGATGACTATACTGTATTTGCACTGGCTAGGTGCCATGTAGCGAACCTTTGCTTGATGTTGGATACATGGGAAAGATACCAAATCATGTTCAACCTCAAGAAGTGTACATTTCTTGTTGCTTTTGGGAACCTATTGGGGCATGTGGTTTGTAGACAAGGGATGATGGTAGACCCCATGAAAATCATGGTTATTCTAAATTTGCAAGCACCGTGGAGTGCTAAACAGTTGCACACTACTCTGGGGCATACAGGGTACTATAGGAAGTTCACCAAAAGCTATGCCTAGATCACTAC
Organism: Pinus taeda; assembly: GCA_000404065.3. Lineage (NCBI taxonomy): Eukaryota > Viridiplantae > Streptophyta > Pinopsida > Pinales > Pinaceae > Pinus > Pinus taeda. Next base: position 165,434 of record APFE030123312.1, on the reverse strand, counting down.
ACCGATGGAAAAGCTATTGAAAAAGGATGTCACGTTCTATTGGAACGATGTCTGTTAGAAGAGCCTGGATGTATTAAAAGAGAAAATGGTTACTGCACCGATTCTGGTCTTCCTGAACTGGAAGAAACAGTTTCATGTTGACATGTCGAGCAGAGCACTAGGGGTAGTACTAATACAGGAAGGTGGAGAAGGCTTGGATCACCCTATCGTGTTCGTGAGTCGTAGATTATCTAAAGTAGAAAAGAATTATTCCACCATTGAACGCGAGGGATTGGCTATGGTGTATGTGCTCTAGAAGTATCAAAACTACTTGCTAGGGGGTCAATTCAAGATGTATACAGATCACTCTACACTGAAATACTTGGTCAATAAGCCTGTCTTGGGGGGGTGCATATGCAGATGGATTTTATTGTTCCAAGAGTATGATTTTTAAGTTATTCTGAAGCTTGGATGATTGAACGAGGGACCAGATCACCTGTCACGCATTGAGACAGGAGAGGAACCTACTAGCCTGGAGGAAGGATTACTTGATGTGCAACTCTTTGCTATAAATGTAGCAGATGGATATTTTGAAGATATAATCCACTTTCTCATGATTAGAATGGTACTGAAAAGGTACTCTATCTAGCAGAAGAAGGAACTAGTGGTGCACACGACAGACTTCTTTGTCATTGCAGGGCACCTATATAAGATGGGGAACGATGAGATACTGTGAAGGTATGTACCTGATTTCGAATGAAGAAATATCCTCATGGACTCTCATGGGGGCACTGCGAGAGGACATTATGTAGGGAGAGAGACCACACAGAATATTCTTCGTGCAAGGTTGTGGTGGCCAACCCTTCATCAAGATTCAAAAGCACATTGCAAGGATTGTGAAGCATGTCAAAGAACAGGTAAACCATCACGGAGGGATGAGATGCCTTTGAATCTGCAAATGACATTGTAGCCCTTTGAAAAGTGGGTGATCAACTTTGCAGGACCTATCAAACCTCAAGGAAAGACGGGCACGAGATATATTATCACTACGACAAAGTAACTAACTCGTTGGGCAGAAGCGCAGTTGGTAAAAGACTTCATGGCTGTGTTGGCCACAAAGTTTCTATTCGAACACGTATTGATGCGATTCGGATGTCAAAAAACCTTAATGAGTTATTGTGGTACTCATTCCTTGAATGAGAAGATCAACGTGCTGACATAAGAGTTTCAAGTGTATCATCAAAAAAGCAAACCATATCACCCACAAGCTAATGGGATAGTAGAAGCATTTAACAAAGTATTGGAGACTATGCTGACCAAGGTATGCAATGTGTAGCGAAGTGATTGGGACCTATGTGTACCTGTAGTACTATGGGCTTATAGAACAACATGCAAGAAACTAATGGGACAGATGCCTTTTTGGCTTATCTATGGAGTAGAAGTTGTAATGCCTATGGAGTATATCATTCGTAGTCTACACATAGCAGCACTCATAGGTATGACGGATCGTGGTGCCCTAGAGGAGAGGCTCGCGCAGTTGGAGGAGCTCGAAGAAGAACGTTTTTTGGTTGGATTCCACTAGCAGGTGCAAAAGCAGCGCGAAATGACCTAGCATGATCAACATATTAAGTTGTGCATCTTCAAGGTGAATGATTTGGTGTTGCTATATGATAGTAAGTTTGATCAATTCCCAAGGAAGCTCAGAATGCATTGGTTGGGACCATATGTTATTAAGGAGATCACAGATGGTGGCACAATGTAGTTGGTAAAGTTGAATGGAGAACTCTTCCCAAGAAAAGTCAATGGCAGTCGTTTGAAGCTATACAGAGGTGGCCCAGCCATCTGACTAGGCACAAGAAGCACAGTCTTAACACTCCAGGCAGCTGAAAGGAGTTGTGGGACTATAAACTACTCTGCTCGATAGCTACGATGACAAGATTGCGCGTAGTAGCGAAGTGTCACAGGGTCCACGACAGTGTGAGGGTAGCTACATTTCCATGGGGGTTGGTTGGAAAGTGACCGTTACAGTTACTATTCACGATGTGATGCTTGGTTTGAGAGCAAATGGAGTGGGTGACAAGAATTTAAGGTGAAATTTATGGTCTAGATTTGGGAAAATCTATTGCCAAGGGAGCACTAATGGACCAAAAGGGGGGGAATGATCGAATTCAAATTGAAAAGGCGCTATAAATTACAAGTGGCTGTCCACCGAACAACACTTGCCATTTTGAGAACTGAGCTATTGCGCTATCAACTGTGTATGGACGTTTCGAACTTTGAGGCTTTGGGAGCAAGCTCAATGTTTGAAACATTTCCGAAGGAAATGTAGGACCTTTTAACGAGAATGATGGAAACACTTGAGGAAGACGTGGATACCGAAGCAATGACCGCTGAGGAGGCCGCGTAGGCCATAACAGTAGGAGAAGCCGCAGAAAGTGTCGGGATAGATGAAGAAATACCTAAATTTCCATGCACACCAAGACCCAAGAAAGGAAAGAAACCTATGGTACCGGTACACATGTCCCCCAAGAATCTGTTAAGAATGAGGCTCACCATGGAAGAAAAGAGGAAGGCGATCAATTTGGATGCTGATGAGGAGGAGGAAGACTTTGAAGAAATCCTGGTAGAGGAGGAAGAGGACATAGATATGGACGTGGAAACCCAGGGTGCGGACCCTCTGACAAAGTTGCTCGCATATGTTCCTCCGCGAAAGGGTAAAGCAAGGGTGCCCAAAGACATAGATGAGAGCAAAAGCTCTCTGCAGACCCCGCTACTCCCCTACGACATCATTTTTTTCAGAGCACACTTGGGGTGAGTGCTAGCATTAAAATTTGAAGACCATGATCTCATAGACCATGAAAAATTCTCACATTTGGCAATCGTGTAGTTCATGCGGTAGAAGAACAACACAATGACAAGAATTATAGAGTTGGAGTTGCGCCAGTGGTTGCGAAGTGTAGAGAAAGAAGGATTGTTAAACCTGCTCTGGGTGTCGCATTACCATCACACCCCAGTGACTATTTTCATCATCAGGTAGGTGCTCTGCTTGGTGCATGATGTGTGTTTGTAGTTGGAGGAGCCCATCCCCATCACAGATCATCTGATTCACAAAATTACCTAGCTCCCTTGCAAAGGGGAGGATCCAGCGAACATATCTGAGGGTAAAAGTGATGATTTGGCCATCATGGAGGCCATGAAGAAAAAGTTCAAGATGGAGAAGAAAAAGAGAGGGTAAGCGATCTTTAGTATCAGCAAAATTGCGGTGAAAGTCGTGATGCATATATTGGCCAGGAAAGTTACGCAGAAGTGTCACACAGATGAAGTGCCTACGCTGGTGGTTGCACTTGCTGCACAGTGCACAGAGGGGGTCCAATTTAACTAGGTGGATTACCTGTGCAGAGAGTTCTTGGAAAACTTCCATGAGGCACATGAGTAGGGGAACACTTTCTACTATGCATGGTTTCTGCTACCCATAGTGGTGGTGGATTGGGAATTGCTTGAGGACAACCAGTTCCTAACGATTACACGGGATCTTCCAGAGGCAGTGAAGTATGCTTCGTTGTGGGCAACCAAAGATGGAAAAGGATCCGAGACAATAAGATATTTTGGGTGTTGTTGGAGATGAACATTAGAATGGGGATTAATTGCAAGCCACGGTTATCGCCCACTCTCTACAACAGTGTGTAGAGATTCGCAAAGTTTAAAGGGAAATTTCATCATGTGTACATCAAGGCGAGGAAGGACCCCACGAAGGCATGGAAGGAGCTACCTTATCTGGCAATGGATGATGTCATATTTTTTGTGCTTGAGTCATGGCTGCCAGAGTGGTGCACTCCAGCCAGCTCCATGGTGGAAGTAGAGAAGTCTGCTACACATACGAAGAAGGAGGAGGAAAAACTGCAAATGGTGCAGTTGGTAGAGAAGAGAAGGGATGAAGCAGCAGCAGCCAAGGCATCGAAAGCGCGCGACACTGTGAAGGCAGCAGAAGGTAGAAGAGAAGGAATGTGAAGGCCAAAAGTCACCTTCACCCGAACAGGAAACAGATCCAGAGGATGGTGGCATGGACCCACAAACAGCGTCCACATAGTTGAAATGACACCACCCAAGAGAGCAGGTGGGGCCATAGAAGAAGTCAAAGGCATCAAAGACTTCTTTCGACCTGATCACCCTCACTGAGAGGGATCCCCATGACATTAGGGAGATGGTGCACGACGTCAATGCAGAGGCCCTCCATCAGTTTCTGAAGGAAAACCAAATGGTGTTGGGGGCCATCTTGGTGCAGATACAGGAGTTGTAGGTGTGCACTCCATAGGCTGGTACCCTATCAACCAGCGTCGCAATAGGTAAAAGTGCGGCTGAGGAAATGCTATGTGGCCGCATGAACAACACTATAGTGCTGCCAAAAGGAGCACTAGTTACAAAAAATGAGGCCAACATGCCTATGGTTAATGCATTGAAGGGAGTTGGAATAGATATGGTTGTGCTACCTTGGGAGACACTCCATGTTTTGCAGGATAGAGTGACTGCAGAACTGTGAGCCAGAGAGGGTCGTGTGCTCCAGGTCATGAGTGAGCAGCACATCAACATCGAACAGTTGAGCTTGCAGCGCGATGAGGTAGTGGTGCAGAACTGACAGATTGTGTAAGTGGTCAACGAAGCTTGTGAGATGGTCCCGGAGCTAGCCATCTAGCCAGAGGAACTAGCGGAGGCACACATCCATAAACTAGTAGGAGGGGTGTGTAAGGCGAAGGAAGAGATGGCCAAGGTTTAGCTGGAGTTGGACCTTCAAATATTCGAGCTACAATTGAACGCGCAACCTTCAATGTTGTTGGAGGTTAACGAATAGCACACCAATGCGGATCACAATAGCCATAGCAGAGGTCAATAGCGCAATGAAAGACTGCACCAAGCTATTTGAAGAGTTGTTCGAGGTTCTCATCACTCTGCAAGAGGACCCAAACATACAATGCTTAGAAACAGAAGCACGCGTGCTACAATAGAAATATGATGAGATAAAAGGGACCACACAGATGGTTTCCCTTACACAAAGGCTCGTGTGGATGCAGCAGGCAAAAGTGCTCAAGGAGCATGTGGATGCTACTTGACACAAGGAAACTGTTTTGAAGGTTGTGTACAACCATGGATTAATGAGGAATTTTTCATTACAGCCTCTATTGAAGCAAATCTCGCATAGAAACAAGGCACACAGGAACAGGTTCAGGGAAGTAGTTCAGCTATAGTGGTTTCTGAATAGCACGTCCACGAAGTACAACAGGCAGCTGCTTAGTGTGCTGCTGACCTTACGGTAGTCTAGGCAGAGTTGGGAGGTCTATGCACAATGATCTCCACACTGATAGAGTGACTCAAGGGTGAGTCACGATGTTTGTGTTGGGGGCCTATTGGGTGCGGGATCCCCTAAGGGTAGCTTTGGAGCTAAAAGCCCAAATTTTGGTCATAAATTGTATTTTGATGTAAAGATTCCTCATTTTGTGGGCGCAGAGCGCGTAGCTTGTAAATGAGTCATAGCATTCTCCGCCCTTAATTTTGTAATGTAATGTCGACTATAGGGATCTACCCATGGTCTACGGACCATGGATTGTATAAATAGAGTGAGGCTCTAAGTAGTTAAGACATCAAAAAATGAAGTGGATGATCATGGAATAGCAACATAGAGGAGGATCTGAAGTGTAAGGTCTAGTCTTTGGGTCATAGAATAGGAGAAGGCTCTGCAGCTGAGTGTGCAGAGGCGTAGTAGTTCACAGATGAGTGCGTGAACCCCTGCAGCTGAGTGCATAGGGCGATTCGAGTCTATAACTAATGAAGCATTAATAAAGAGAAGTTTTACATCAGTTCTGTATATTTATTTCCTATTTTCTGCATCGTATATAGTGGGTATAAATTGCATTTCTGTTGTTTATATGGTGCACAAAAATATATAACTATGTAGATTAAGTGAATGTGAGTTAAGGTATCTGTTTACGTGAAGTTGACTAATCTATAAGAGGATAAATAAGACACGTGGTGTATCTTGGGGAAATAGTGCAGATCGCTACCATAGCAGATCAAAATTATCTCAGCCCTTGGTTAGGGTTGCACAAAGGAAAATTATAACATATCGTGAAGGTAGCATAGGTCAGAAGAGTGTGCAAAGTGACCTGCATGAAGATAGGAATAGTTGGACTAAATCGACATCTCAGACATCTTGAGGGTGTGGAAACTTAGTTCCATCAACCCCCCATATTGCTTCGGGTGAGACTTCAGTCCGCACTCCACAGGATGATGCTGAAAGGGCTAGTAGTGTAGGAATTTGTTTGGCTAATTAAGTCTGAACTTGGGTCAGGCCCCATTAAGCCAACACTCATGGTTGGACATCACTAACCATCAATAGATTAGTCTATACCCAATTTGTCAAGGGCTCTAGAGCCTTTTTTCCAACCAAGGCTTCCGGGATGTAATAGCCCTGGTAAAAAATATGTGTAATAAAGTTAATAAAGGAAAAAAATTAACCATTGTCATGGGATACATATTCGAAGCTGAATAATATGAAAAACCATAATGATGGGAATCACTTTTGATTAATTAATGGCTATGGAAATTAGCAAAGGCAATCGAAAAGACTTTGGAAAGGCAAAGTGGCATTAATTCACATTTTATTTATGAAAATTATGGAAATTATGGGAAAAGTGAGGTGAAAGGTCACAGGTTGCATGTGAGGAGGAAAATCAAAGAAAAATAATGGAAAATGAAGAAAATAGAGGCCTCGTTAATAAAAGTTTTCTAAGGATCAGTTTGTAGCCTTTTTTTCAGTTTAGTTTTGAAGCTCTCATTTTCTACTCTCTCTCTCACACTCTTGGATATTTGAGTTTTATTGGAGCACTCTTGGAGGAGTGTGGCATACTTGGGATTTGGAATATTATGAAACCAGCTCACAAAAATATAGAAAAGATAGATCAACACCTTATAAATCAACCTCTTCAAGGGGGAAACCTCCTTTACATTACACAAATGAAAAATTCTTGGATGATACAAATGACAATACCTCCTTTTTATATATAGGAGTCTAATGGGTCATAATATAATCAAAGCTGACATAACAATAATAATTGAAGGGCACAAAAATAACAATAGTGGGCTTCTATGGGTCACAATAGTAACAATATGGGGACTACATTGGCACAACAATATAATAAGGGGGTTCCACTAATAACAATAAGGGGTTATAATAGTAGTATAGGGACCTAACATGCCCCTTTCCTTCAAAAAGTGTTGTCCTCAATGCTTGAGTAGTTTTGGATGCTTTTGTATAAAATTATCTTGCTCCCATGTGGAATATTTAGTGAGTAAGTTCTTACACTTGATGAGATACTCTGAAATCGATCGATTTCGTAGCTGTCGATTTCTTGTTTCTGTGGCTACCTTGGGTTGCAATATGATTTTTTCTTCATCAAGTTCTAGAAATATTGTTTGAACTAGGATCTTCTGCAACTTTTGAATAAGTGCCACACTTATTCGTCATTCTTCCATTCATCCTTTGCTTCGTTTATCCAATCTAGTTGGATACTAGAAATGGCACAAAAATTGCTTCCAAATCCTCATCCTTTCTTGAGAGTGCATTTGCAACAACATTTTTCTTCTCTTTTTTGTAGATGATCTCAAAGTCATAACCCAACATCTTTGTGACCCATTTTTGTTGTTATTATGAAGATAATATTTGTTATAAAAAGTATTTATGAATATCATGACTTGTTTTCACCTTTAAGTGTCTTCATATTAGGTAAGATCTGATGTTTGGAGGAACACTACCTGGAATCAAATGAATAACATAATCATGATCACGAATAGGTGGGAGGCCTTTGGGAGTCTCAAATATCTTAGAATGATTGTCCAAGTATTTTTGGAGATATAGAGAAATAGATGATTTCTACATGGGAACCTCTAGTGAACATAATTGTGCAATTATGCCTCATTGTTATTTCTTTAGAAGATTTGTCCTTCTGCTAGGGTTGATTATATTTCCTGGTTTCTGTGCACTACCCTTTAATTCAACTTCCTTTCCTTTTGAAAAAAATTCATGAAAAGTTCTTGAAAATTAAAAGCTATTGTACCCATGGATTGTAGCCATTGGACTCCTAGTACAACATCAGCACTACCCATTGGAATGGAAAAAGTTGGGCTATTCAATACATATTCTCCCACAGATAGCTTGATGTTATGGTACTTTCCAGAGCAATTTATGGTTCCTCCACTTGCAACCATCACTTGACACCCTGGCGTTGGATATAGGAAGCAATTCAATTCCTTGGCTATCTTACAATGAATAAAACTATGGGTACTACCTGAATCAATCAACACTATTACCTTTTTCTTCTTGATACATCCTTCTATATTTATAGTTTAAGGAGTGGTAATTCGGGCCAATGCATTACAAGATATGGTTAGATTTATTTCTTCTTTCTCTGGGGTTCGTTCTTGGTGATTATCCCTTTTTTTTTTACGTTTCTTGATCCTTTTTTTCTTGATATTTCACTACTTGAACCTTCTTCTTCTTGATATGTCCTTCTATCTTGAGAGTTTGAGGAATGGTAATTCCTTCCAATGCAGTACAAGATATGGTTGGATTTATTTTTTCATTCTCTAGGATTTGTTCTCGATGTATATCCTATTCTTTTGATGTTTCTTGATCATTTTCTTCCTCCTATTCACAATCTATGTAAAATAATTTCTTCTTAGCACACTTATGACCTTTAATGTATTTTCTATCACAATTGTAACAGATCCCTTTTGCTCTTTTTTCTACCAATTTTTGTGGTGTCAACCTTGTAGGTTGTTGAAGGCTATAAGAAACAACACTTTCATATTTATAGTTGTGAGGGTTAGACTTCCTTGTTGCCATAATTTTTCTTTCCACTTTTCTTGCTAGCCTGTATGCTTTCTCCAATGAATCAGATTCCCAAAGGCGAACCTCATGTTGGATGTTATCTTTTAAAGTCCCTATGAAAACATCAATCCTCTACTTCTCTAGAATATCTTTTACCCTTATATTCAATTTTTGAAAGTCATCAATGTGCTCCACCATTGAACCCTTTTGTTTGAGATTTATCAATTGGCTAAAGAAGCTATTTTTCTTTGTATCCTCATAATGTGCTATCATTTCCTCTATGAAAATTGACCACGTGACAAGTCGTTTACGAGAACAAAGCCCTTTATACCATAAAAATTGATCCAATTCTAAATAATATAAATATGAAATATGTACCTTTTGTAACAGTTGCACCTCATGTAGATCAAAATATTTCTCCATCTGTAGTATCCAATTTACCAGATCTTTGCCATCAAACTTACTCATATTGCTTTTTCTATATTTTAGTAGCTCGATCTTGAAATGTCCATAACTCTATAATTTTGGATCTTTAAGTTCTAAAATATTTGCCTGTGATAGCCCTCTGAGTCCTCTTTCTAACCCCGCAAGTTTGATCACAATTGGATTCCCAAGAAAGAGTTATGCCCAATCTCTTGCGATGACTTAATTATAGACTAGTTCAGTAGAGCGAATTTGTACGATGTGCCACGTGTCACAGATTCGACCTTAGGTTTTGAAACTGATACCCAACAACATACAACCTATCTTGTTTCTATAAAGTTTTACGAATTTTAATCAGATGCTCCGAGAGAGAGTTAGGACAATTTTCCCAAGGTAACCTGTTTGGGATGTAATTTGGGGGCCTGGAGAAACCCTAAATTCCTTGGACCATATCTCTGAAAATATAGAGAAGAAGAATCTTAAATTCAGGTCCAAGCTTCCCCGTGATTTTAGATCAAATGGGTTTAAATTCAAGAATCTAAAACTTTGTAGAAAACAAATTATAGCGCAAATTCCACGATGACCTGTTTGAGATGAAATTTTGGGGCTTGCAAGAACCCTAAATTCTGCAGATCATATCTCCGCAATTATAGCAAGACAAGATTTGAAATTCGGACTTGAGGTTCAGAATGATTTTGTCTCAAATGGTTTTTTTTTTTATCTTCTAAATCGTCACAGGAAAAAAAAATGTATAGCCAAAATTCCACGAATACCTGTTTGGATCAGTGAAACCCTAGAATCGAAAGCTTTGATACCAAATGTTATGAAACCATCTCACAAAGATCAACACCTTATAAATCAAATTTTTTGAGGGGGAAACCTCCTTTACATTACACAAATGAACAATTCTTGGATGATACAAATGACAATACCTCCTTTCAATATATAGGAGTCTAAGGGGTCATAATATAACCAGAGCCAACATAACAATAATAATGTAAGGGCAGAACAATAACAAAAGTTGGCTTTTATGGGGCACAATAGTAATAATATGGGGACTACATGGGCATAACAATATAATAAGGGGGTTGCACTAATAACATTAAGGGGTTACAATAGTAGTATAGGGATCTAACATGGAGAAAGAAGGCAAAGGAAGAGAAGTAAAGTGCAAGAGGACATCAAGTTTAGTAGCTACAATGGGTTTATTTTGCAGGTATTGAGTTGCATGTATGGTTTCCTTACTAGTTTTGGCATGCATGGCACATGCATGTTCTTTCATGGTTATGATCTATAATTAGCATGGAGGATTACCTCGATTGAAAATGGATTTTCCTAGCCTTTTTTTCCTAGAAATACATGGTGTTGTGGGTTTCTTTCCTTTTGTTTTCTGGTTGGTTCTCATGTTCCTTATGGTTGTGTGTTGAGTTACTTGTTCCTAGAAGCCTTGGTTGGACAAATTCTCTGGAAGCATTGTAATAGCTTGGGTTGAGTTACGGGTCCTGGAAACCTTGGTTGGAAACCACTTTGGAATACCTTGGTGGGTTGATTTACTAGTCCTATAAGCATTGGTTGGACAAATTCTCTAAAATCCAGCTAGTAGCTATGGGTTGAGTTAGTAATCCTAGAATCCTAGGTTCGAACAAATGCTCTAGAGCCCTGGATAACTTGGGTAGGGACCAATCTAGTGATGGTTAGTGATGTCTGACCATGAGGTGGTGATCCAGGTGGATATTGGTGGCCACCCATGTATTCCACTTGGACCCCCACCATTGTTTCCTTTAGTTTTTTAGTTTCCTTAATTGTAGCACAATTTACTATTTTTGGCATTTTTTCAAGTCTTGGTCTTCTGAAGTCATTTTGAGGCCCTAAACGACATTTTTTGGAAAATCACCGTCAGAGAATATCATATTTCAACTGGATATTCTGTATCAGTAGTTGTAATCCTCAGATAGATATTTCTAGCAAGGTATCGTGTGCATCAAATGGAGATTATATGCCAAAGTTACGACCCCGAGAAGTTGATGTAGTAATTTACCCCAATGGGGCCCATAGTTTGTTGTTTCATCTCCTAGGATTAGGTTTTTGGATCTTTTTGGTTTTCCATTATTTCTCAATAACAAATAGGCCCTCAAGCCTCATTGTAACAAAGTTTAGAGGCATGTATCCGCCACATCTCTTCGAAGAGATAAGCTACAATCGCTCGAGATAGTCTTATTTCCATTATGTTTGTAAGCATATTTCAATGTCTGATATTAATGAAATGGAGTGTTATTTCTGATGCATCTCTATATTTATGGTTATATATGTAGTTTATTGCGTTCCTGTTTAAATTTGGATGAGTGGTATCAGAGCGGTCTGCTCTTTCTCTATTTTTCTTTGCATGTCCTGAACAAGGTCGGGATATAAGGAGTTAGGGATTGAACTAGTTGAACCTTTGCAAGATCATCCTTGCAAATCCTGATGACCTCCCATGGCAGAAGAAAAAAAGATGAGGGGGTAGGAGATCCTTTCAAAATCTTACTCAAGGAAGCCCTTAAGGAACAGAGGAACGCGATGATGGACAAATTAACCATACCCTTTAATCAACGACGACCCAATGGTGACACATCTACTTCCAGTAGCTACTTTGGAGGCACCACACCCTTTAAGGTACAAGTTAATTTTGAAATTCCCATATTTGAGGGTCAAATAAATGCAAATGTTATAGATAAATGGTTAAATCTACTAGAAGGATATTTTTCTGGTCATGACTTTTCCACTCGTGAAAAGATTATTTTTTCTCTGCTCAAAGATGCCCCCCACATCAAGGACTAGTGGGAAACCTACTGTGAGAAGAAGGATGAAAGTATGCCCTCACCATTTTTAGCCACGCCGACATGGGATTCATCCCGAGATGCCGTCAAGGAGTATTACTACCCTGACAGTAGCTATGAGGATAAATGCATAATGTGGACCACTCTGGATAAATACATAATGTATCGCAGCTGCCTGCATAGGTATATGTAGGATGAGATGGAGTTCTAGACATATCCTCACTCGACACGACATACCAATAAGCTGTCAAGATTGAGCATAAGTTTAAGCAAAAAAACAAGACTTTGGATCTGAGAATCTGAAGCAAGGGAAAGGAAGCCCCAAACCACAAAGTAAAGGGCAGAGCTAAGGAGAGGCAATAGAAGTTTACCCGTTGAAGTCACAAGAAAAGAACAACACCATGAAGACAAAGAAGGACATGGGAATGTGGTGTGAATTCCATAAGAGCTCCACTCACAATACAAGTGTCGGGCTAGGCAGTCGTTGGTGGCCGAGCTGAAGGCTTCTAAGTTTGACGCATATTCCGACTCTAAGTCAGAGCCCGACAAGGGGAATGAAAAAGGGAAGTAGGTTATTGAAGAAAATCCCAATGCCACTTTGGCAACGACCAAGATCCAGAAGATCAAGCTTGAAGATCCAAAAGAGGGGGACGCCTATTTCACTCACAGTTGTGGGTGAAGGTTTCTCCGCTACAGTTCATTATCAACAGGAGCCAAGAGAAGCTCATTTCATCATAGTTCATGAAGCAGCTGAGCCTACAAACTGTAGCACATCCACAACCATACACCATCAGGTGGCTTCACCAATGAGATGATCTTCATGTCAGTGAGTAGTGTTGCCTTCCCTACAACTTCAAGCCCTTCACGAATGAGGTACTATGTGATGTTTCTCCTCTTGAAGTGTGTGATGTATTATTCAATCAACCATACTTATGGAAGCAGCATATTGTATATGATTCTAGACCCCAATCTCTTATTATTTCTTTGGGTAATAAGTTATAGAAGATACCAAAGGTAGCCCCACTTACCGCCATCTCTTCAATCTATGCTAAGAAATGATGTAAGGTCATCCCCCAAACTGCGAAATTAGTTTTCTTTTTTATTCACTCTCAAAGTAAGGGGAAGGTTGCAGCCACGTCCATGGGGTTCCTCCATGTAGCATAAGGAGGTGGATGTGGTCATGTAAGAATATAGGGACATCTTCTCCTCACCCACAGGGGTACCCTTACATTGTCAGGTCAAGCATCCAATCGATCTGACTCGTGGAGCACCACTACATAATGGTCCGATATATCACTGCTTCATTCTATAAAATGAAGATATCAAGCAGAAAATCAAGCAGTTGCTGCAAAACGAGCACATCCGACTAGGTTCCTCAGCTTGTGGGAGCCCACTTGTATTCATACAGAAGAAGGATGGGACTTGGTGGCTCTGCATCGATTATCGTGAACTAAACCAAATCACTATGAGGAACATGTATCCAATCCCATAGATTGATGACTTGCTGGACATCCTCAAGGGGGCCAAGTATTTCAACAAGGTCAATCAGAAGTTTGGTTATCATGAGGTTCCAATTGAGCCCATGGATGTATGGAAGACCACCTTTAAATCCAAGGAAGGCATTTTTGAATGGTTGGTTATGCCCTTCGGGGTTGAAAAACGCCCCTGCCACTTTTATGAGGCTAACAGATGATACCTTACGGCCCTTCACCAACTCATTCATGATGGTTTATCTGGACGACTTCCTCATCTTCAGCAAGAGTTGGGAAGAACACTTAAAACACATTTAGTAGGTCCTTCATACCCTTCGGTATGACAAAGTGTGTGCAAAATTGGAGAAATGCACCTTTGGCATTAGCCAAGTCCAATAATTGGGTTACATCATAGATGAGCATGGAGTGCATGTGGACCTAACCAAGATCCAAGTCATTCGGGATTGGCCAACCTCCACCACTCTAACAGAGCTTCGCAACTTTTTGGGCCTTGAAATTTTTTATCAAAGGTCCATGTTGGGATTCTTCGATATCACTTGGCCTTTGAGTCAGATTACTAAGGGCGGGACAAAAGAAAATTTCTCCTAGTCTGAGTGCCAATAGAAGGCGTTCGTTGAGTTGAAGCACCACCTTTACTCTGCACTGGTAATCATATTTATAGACTTGTAGCAGCCATTTGAAATTGAGACAGATGCCTTAGGCTATGCTATTGGTGTAGTACTCACCTGACATGGGCATCTAATGGCCTATCATACTGAGATGTTTTCTGATACAATTCGAAAGTACCCCACCTATGATAAATATATGTATTCCATCGTGCAGGATTTCTGACAGTGGAAGAACTACATTATGGGAAAGGAGACAGTCATCCACACTGATCACCGACCTCTTCAGTTTATACAGACACAGGGGAAGTTGTAGAATGATCTTCATCAGAAACAGTATACATATCTACAAAAATTCCACTTAAACATTACATACAAAAAGGGAAACACAAATTATGTTGCAGACTTCCTCTGATGACCCCCAGTTGCAGCACTGATTATTGTTCTCAACTCTTGTGGTCACAAGACCTCTGGATGGCCACAACTATACAAAAATGATCCAGAGCTTACCTTTACGTACCATATGCTAGTATATGGAAAGCAAGTTCCTTATTTCCACCTCTATGATGCATTGTTATGTTACCTGGGCCACATTTGTGTTCCTTCAAGTGAGCATGCCAAGTTGATCTGGGAGGTGCACTACAGTCAGGTAGCATCACACTTTGGTGTGGAGAAAATTTTGGTTGCATTACAAAAGTACTATTATTGGCGCAAACTCCAATTGGATGTTGGGAAATATATCAGATCATTCACTGCCTATGCCATCGACAAGCCAACCATCAAGAATCAATACCTGTACACTCCTCTGCCTACTCCCATCCAGCCATGAGAATCAGTCTCCATGGATTATATGTTGGGCCTCCCTTCTACCAAGAATGGTAACAACTGTGTATTTGTGGTCGTGGACAAATTTTCTAAGATGGCTATATTGGCAGCCTCCAAGAAGAGTACCACAGCACAGGACACTTTCAAACTCTTCTTTGAACTAGTATCGGTACATTTTGGGATCCCATAGACCATTATATCATATCAGGATAATGGGTTCTTGAGCACATTCTGGTCAATCTTTTAGACACGATTGGACAACAAGCTCACAAAATCAACTTCCTTCCATCCTCAAATTGATGGTCAGACACAGGTCATCAATAGGATGATAGTGAACATACTCTGCATGTAGACCTCCAAGTATCCTCGAACCTGGGATGAGAGTCTTCCATGTGTGCAACATAGTTATAATATAGCTCTCCATAGCTTGACTGGTCGTATTTCCTTTCAAGTGGGTCTCTGATTTCAACCATTGTGTCTGATTGATGTTGGCATGCCTCATGTGACTACGCAGAACGAATCCACACATATATTGTCAGAGGCTAATAAAGCGACTAGACTTATTGAATGCTTTCAACACATCCACCAATAGGTCCATGACATTCTAGAGAAATCATGTGCTAAGTAAAAGTAGAAACATGATCAACATTGGGTGCCACACAACGACTTACCAGAGCCTATAAGAAACTTAGACCTCTCTAATATGGTCCTTCCACCATTACCAAGGTTGTGGGAAATAATGAATTTGAGCTCAAGATTGTCCCATTCCTTGGCCTACACCTAGCGTTCAATGTGGATCAACTTTGACTATACTTCCCACCATTTTTGGACACATCAGACATTGCAGAACAACTCACACGTACAGAGTTAAATCCATACTACATGGAACAAGCCACAACTGATTAGATCATGGACACAGAGATCAAGAACACCTAACAACAAAGGATCCAACTATATCGAGTTGTCAAAGTAGACCAACTCCTTCACAAGGGACCAAGTTTAGTAGAAGTTTCTTCATCTCATGGAGGCACTCAACACAATGGGGACCATTGCTTCCTAAGGGGAGAGGAATGATCCAAGTGGATATTGGTGGCCACCTACCTATTCCACTTGGACCCCCACTATTGTTTGTTTTAATTTTTTAATTTCCTTAATTGTATCGTAGTTTACTATTTTTCGTAGTTTTCTGGGCCTTGAACTTTTGGAGCCTTTTTGAGGCCCTAAACGACGTTTTTTTTGGAAAATCATCACGCAAAAAGTATGAGGTTTCATCTTAACATTCAATTTTAGTAGTTGTATTCCTCAGATAGATCTTTCTAACGAGGTATTGTGTGCATCAAATAGAGATCATATACCAAAGCTACGACCTTGAGAAGTTGATGTACCAATTTACCCCAACGAGGCCCATAATTTGGTGTTTCATCTCCTAGGGTTAGGTTTTTATATTTTTAGGGTTTTCCATTGTTTTTGAATAATAAATAGGCCCTCAAGCCTCCTTGTAACATAGTTTAGAGGCATGCTGCCACCACATCTCTTCTCAGAGATAAGCTACCATCGCTCGAGCTAGTATTATTTCCATTCTGTTTGTAAGCATATTTCAGTATATGATATTAACGAAATGAAGTGCTATTTCTACTGCATCTCTATATTTATGGTTATATTTTTAATTTTTTTCCGTTCCTATTTAAATTTGGATCAGCTAGAATCAATGTTTGAGGGTTGAAGTGGTTTGGCCTCTGGACACCCTTATTTGGTTTTGTTTGATTTGTTCATGAGATCCCACATTCATGCTTAGAATATGCCACGAGGGTGATTGGCTGAAAGAAAGATTTGGTTCAGCCAATATATGGTTAGGTGGTAAGTGGAAGTCCCAGACCCAGTTGGATTTTTCATTTGTTAATAAGAGCTCATTTCCTCTAGTATTTATGGATAAATAAAATTGTTCATATGTGCTTTTTATGGTTGTTATATCTTTGTTATTTGGGTTGAATATATGTTGGTTAAGAGGATGTTTTATGACAGTCTTGATGTATGACTCTCATCATGTTTTGATTAGCACACAAATGAACAATCAATATATGACCTAATAGATAATAATGAAACTATTGTGATAAAGCATCAATGCTTCCTTATGAATTTCAGATAAGTTTGATACCTTTGTACTCAGATATGTTGTTATGACCTGTAGATTGCATATTTGTGATATGTTTCATGAAATGTTTGTCATGGCTAGTATGGGTCGTGTCAATTCATTGATAAAATGTTTGCATTTGTAATCTCGTTTCAATGTTATTTATAATTTATGAAGTTTTCATGAAGTTTTGGGCAATGGCCTGATTCTTGGCCCTAAAAAAGTGGCACAGAATTTGGGGTTGTTGGCTTAGAACTAGGTGAAAAATTCTACATTTGTTGACATGCCTTGCTATGGGAATTACTGGAAGGCCTCATTCACATGCATGTCTTTTCATGGTAGTAGCTGGGGCTCCATATCAGTGAAACGTCAATTTTTCTTCGGGGTTGGTTGCGTGGAAGGGTTGGTTGGCTCTTGAAGGTTCTGTAGCATGTGTGGAAGGTCAATTTGGTTTGGCTTTGTCAGTTCCACTTCTTTATCTATACATGGGGATTTGAATCACATCATAGTAGCCTCTCATCACATGTTTACCCCAGTGGGCCAGTTAACTTGGGTAAATGTGGGAGAAGAGTGTTACACAGTTGTGTCAAGGCATGGTTCACCGCTTTACATCTATTTTACTGGGTTCCTACGCGATGATACCTCTGAATAAAGAAGATAATCGAGCTCCACATCCAACAAAACATTTATGGTGTTGTTATTGGATGTTGTCTTCATGAGTGCATGCTGGTTGTGCATTGGTCATGCATGTCATCATTTATATGTTGTTATGAATACATTGTCATGGTGATAGTTTTCATGCACGAGGTCATGGTATGTGGTTGGTATGGTCATGCATTAATGATTGGATAATGATTAAAATGATGATTAAATGTTGGTATGATTATTTTTATATATCTATCATGCCAATTTGGTTGATCTTGTAGATGAGATATCCTCCCCTTAACTAAACTGAGGGATGTTGGTTTGTTTATAATACGGTTTAGATGACATGATATACTTTATAAGAAGAGAAGAAAAAAATTGACTAGCAATATTGTAGACTACAAATGATGAGATTCTCCCTATATATGAGATGAGAAGCATGGTGAGGGATATTCTTCTGCATAGAAGACACTCTTAAAAGTTTGAAGGCAAAAATATGGAGATGTAAATAAGAGAATGGTTGAATTATTCAATCACAAAAGAGAATTTATAAGACATAGGAGAAACAGCTGAAAGTCAATGTCATAATTCTTCAGAGCTTGTCATACTTACAGAGTTAGGCATTGCTTAGAGTCATTCATGGATAGGAGGATAGGACTAATGGGGCACACAGTATCAGGTCACACGGTCGGCAGAAGTTGGATAGAAATGACATGGTATGGGATGGAATATTCTTGGATACACCCGGTAGATGAGGCAGTGGACATGGGATTTGCTCTAGTTTATGTTTAGAAAGGTATCATGGTCATCATCGTTATCATCCTTACAAGAGGAGTGATAGGGGATATTTTCTGGATAAGTTCAAGAAAGAAAATCTACCTACATTTTGTGGGGAAATGAAGAAGTCATAGGATGTTGAAGCATGGTTTCTTGGGATGAATAAGTTATTCAAGTTGCATGACTACTCATTGAACATGAAGGTGACAATGGTGACATTCAATATTAAAGGTAAAGCATATATCTGATGGGAATATGTAAATAATGTTAGAGGTATTCATGAAGAGGATTTGACTTGGAGTGAGTTTGAAAGACTATTCAGGAAGAAATATCCATCAAAGAGATACTATGATGAAAGGGAAAAATATTTCTATGAGATGAAGATGGGACCTATGATTGATGAGGAGTACACTAGAATATTTTTGGAGTTATTGAGATATGTGCCTTACCTCAAGAAGGAGAAGGACAAGGTTTATAGATTCATCAGTGGGTTCCTGGTATGATTTCAAGGACTGGATAGATTTTGATGAGCCTAGATTAATGGAGGAGGCCTTCTAGAAGCTAAAGCAATGTTTTGGGCAATCAAA
Organism: Pinus taeda; assembly: GCA_000404065.3. Taxonomy (NCBI): domain Eukaryota; kingdom Viridiplantae; phylum Streptophyta; class Pinopsida; order Pinales; family Pinaceae; genus Pinus; species Pinus taeda. Next base: position 146,275 of record APFE030123312.1, on the reverse strand, counting down.
ACATAGATTTGAAAAATAGCCATACTAGAAAGGTAATGCAAAGAATAAATCAAAATGGGAAAATAAGCGAACAATACCTCAATATACAAGTAATAAATAGAATGCGGTACTGCATAAAAAGTTCAATGAATTTGATAGAGAACAAAGATTTTGGTTTGAGAAGTAGAATGAGGGTGTGGTTTCGAAGCCTTTACAATGTTGGACTTGTGGTGGAGAGCATTGTAGGAGAGATTTTCCACAACATCAAGGTGGTATAACGCAAATTTAGAGTGCACAGGAAGCACAAGCAGTGGGAGATGTTGGACATAGTATTCCACAGATCTATGCAACATTGGATAATATACATGTAGATCAACAGACATCTATTATCGAGATGGATGGTAATAATTTTGATCAATTTGTTTCTATTTTGATTGACCCTAGATATAATTATAGTTATGTTAATCCTCAACTGGTGGATAAGTGTGGTTTAAATAAAGAAGTGCATGCAGAGTCTTGATTAGTACAATTGGCTATAGATACAAATAAGAGAGTTCATCATTGGGTAAGATCTTATGCATTTTAGTTGAATGGTATGCCTACACCAACACATTTGAATGTATTACCATTGGGATCATATAATATGTTTTCGGGCATGGACTATTTGTATCTTCATAGGACCAAGGTGGATTATTACGACAAGGCTATTAAGTGCCTGGACGACAAGGGGGAACAAAGAGTCTTGTAGGGTAAGAAGAAGGAAACATCAGTTAGAACGGTGACAACTATGCAGGTGAAGCAAAACCATAGGAAAGGGTGTTTATTATTCACAATGCATATTTACAGTGACAATGGTAAGGAAGTTGACGATGCATATGTCTTGAGAAGGTACCCAATTTTATAGTAGTTTGATGATATGTTCCTGATGAAGATTTCAAAGTTTCTACCTCATAAGGAAGAGGACTTTTCGATTGAGTTGATACTAGGGAAAACACCATCATCAAAGGCACCTTACAGGATGAGTACACCATACTTGGTGGAGTTGAAGTTTCAGTTAAAGGAGATGCTTGACAAGGGATACATTAGGCCAAGTGTGTCTCCTTGGGGTACAACAATGTTGTTTGTGAAGAAGAAAAATTGTACTCTCAAGTTATGATTGATTATAGGCCGTTGAACAATGTGACCATCAATAACATGTATCTGTTGCCAATGATTGATGAATTGTTTGAACATTTGAACGGAGGAACAATGTTCTCGAAGATTGATCTAAGATCATAATAACATTAGGTATGCATCAAAGAAGAGGACATCTACAATACTTCTTTCTAGACTGGGTAATCTAAAAATGGAGGAGGATGTCAATTTCTTCTTCCTGAAACAAGTATCGTTCTTAAGGAAAAATGGGTCTTAACACGAAACAGGTTTTCCAAAAGGTCTCTTCAAGTTATGAGTTATTTTTCACATGTAAACTTAAGCATAAGCAACAAAACATCACATAAATCATACAGGAATTCATGAAGAGTAGAACAAAGAAATTTTTTACAGAGTTTACCCCTCTTGGGCCACATCTTTGAGGCTACCAACATAGCTAGACCACTCCATATATATAGTGGAAAAAGGAGTACATACAAGTTTGTTGATAAAACATGTGGCTATTTCCCATTTAAGGAAACATCTCCTGTAAATAACTCTCACATAAACATCATGAAAACTTACAATCAGTCATGAAAACATCAACAACACAAGGTGTCTCCTGCAAAGACCCTCTACTCCAACTAAAAATGAGCATACATCAGCATATAAGCAGTTCAATTTCACGTTGAAGGACAAATAAAAAACTTTTCTCAAAAAGACACAGTGAGAAAAGTATAGAATAGTAAAACCCTACAAGAAATAACTCTTTCAATAAATTTATGAATGTAAGAAAACCCCTACAAGGCATTCTCCATGTTCAAACACCTTCAAGAACTGCTCTGAAACATTGATTGATCCATACACCCATGAAGTTGAACCTGAAAAAATTTCCTTTAGATGTGCTAAAATTAGAAAATAGAGGTCACCATTAGATCCAAAATATCCAAAAAACCATAGGTAGACTCTGCTTGATCTCCAAAAGGAAAAAAATCACAAATATCTGGTTCTAGAAACTCTCCATGTAGTTTTGTTGTTATCCGTCCTACAAATCAGACTAACAGAGTAACTCTCCTACAATTTCACCTTGTTTTCCATTGTCATTGCGACAATTTTTCCCTCTGATGGTGTAATTTATTGGACAACTAAATTTCTTAATAACCCCTATGTGTGAAAAATTAGGCCACATGGACCATGCGGACAAGGGCTGGGTCTAACCGAATGTCCCCGCTTGAGTAGCTCCCTTTCATTACGTTGGTGGTTATGTGGGTTCCACGGGATCAGTGCCATTCCTTAACTCCTACACCCTCTAGTTTAGCACCTGTATTGATCCGCCATGGTCTGATGGAATAGTCATAGGACTTGGGGCTAGGGCCTAGAGCCTCACCCCCCTCCATTCGCACCTCTGTCTAGTCCTATGGGCTCGTATATGTCCATGGGATAGGGCCTTGAGCCTGGCCACCATCCATCAACCCCCAAATCCATAGCAAAGGTTCTGGTGTAAGACATGTTGCCATGGGCTCCCAACGAGGCTTTATCGGGTGTCGATGACGAGTGGCTAGGGCTTAGTCCCGACCCCTTCCCCCTAATTAAAATTTGAATGGCATTTAACATAAAGTCGATACCTTAATATGTTAATTCTCATGAGAGTAGTGTAGTGGTAAAAATTGGTAGTGTTGATCGGTGGATCGAGGTTTCGGTCCCACCTGAGCCTTTGGTTGACCAAACAAAATTTTAGTGCACTTTATGGGTGCCACATGGTAGCCCATGATTGGGGCAAACAAAACCAATCAAATTTGACCCGAAACTATTAAAATAGGAGAAGCCATTTGTCAGCACTTGGTTGGTCCATACTTTCACAGTCACCCTAGATGATGTCAGTTGTATAGAAGCTTAGTCAGCTCCCCAATCAACAACCTGCTCATCTTTTAGTTGTTGGCCCAAACTATTAGAACATGATAACTAGAGCATACAGTGTTGGATTAAGGTGAAATAAACGTTGTTGGATTCATAATGATGAGAATTTCGACTTGATGCCAATTTCAAGAGTTTCTTGGCACTTTTATTTTTGAGCTAAAATTTGATCACCTAATAACACCTCCCCACTAGGAACTTTTGGACTCCAAAAGTTTACTTCTTCTAGTTAATAAAATGAGGCTGAAACTCAAAATTACCCCAAAATTCAATCCATATGCTATCTTTTCAATTGGTTCCCTTCAATCTCCAATCAACGAACTTCACTTATCTTCTTCGTGAAGACCTACTATCCTATTAACAATCGAGCCAAATATTATTATTGTTGATGCAGGAACAAAAACACTAATGAGTGGAATCTCAAATTTCTCTTTAATCTTATCTTTGCATGACTCAAAAAAAGTTCATCTTGAAGTTCAACTATTAAAGAAAAACTTGACTCCATCTTGGAAATCAGAAGCAATATAAACTTGATTTACTGTCCTCAAACTGAGCTTGTACACTAAATTACACTACTACAAAAATTCAATGACATAAATGGCTTTGCCTACAAAAACATATTCATCTTGTAGAATCTTAAACAAAGATTTTATTCACAACAAGTTTCATCCTGAATACTTGCATCAATGAGTACATTACAGACTTGTAGACAAACTTGGATGAAAACTTGTACATTCCAAAAGTCCTTACACATATGGACTTATAAACAAGCCAATAAAATAATGTCAATGAAACATGCTTGTTTTAGATAGTGACTATTATTGTTCTCTTTACAAAAGTACCCAAACAGGTAAACAACAACAAGTAATTACAAATTTATAATGCAACTTTACAAACAATCTAACCAATCTCTACCTCTCTTAGGCTTGTGGGTTCTCCTTTTGCATCAACTTTTCCTTGAAGGTTTCTTTAGGATTGATGCGAGTCATTTTTGCCACCTCTTGCTTCCCTTGCATTAGGTTGAACAATATATTTTCCCTTATTGGAACAAAGCTCTAGATGTAATTTCCAACATCACTCAATTCCATTCCCATGCATCTTGCAAGGGATACAAAAGAACTTTCTCTTGCTTGCCAACAAGGAAGTCCTCTCATTTAAAGGATATTCATCATGCTTGATGCCTAGAATATTATTCATCCTTTTAACCATTACCATGTATTTCTCATAGACAACCACACAATGTTCAAATGCATCACAGAAAGTACAAGGATACATATTCCACAAATAGTCAAAAATACCATAATTTGGAAAACACCCATGAGATTTACACCTTTCCCTTGAGCTTCAGCTTTAACGAGGTGGAGTGGATGATGACATGCAAGGTCTCTTCAACCATTCATCTCATTTAAGAGACAAATGAACATTGTCACCACCATCTTTGTGTGACATATCATCCTCAAATGATTGTTGTGCCTCAAACTGTTTAGAGAATTCTCCAAACTCCCTTTGACCATATCCCAATACTTGATACTTTGTTCTCTCTTGTACCATGATTGGATTGGTTATCCCTTTGCCATTATTGCCAAGGACTCCAACTTCACAACCCATTTTAGAAAGAAACTTCATACCAATGCCTTTGGTATGTTGCTAAAATGTTGTAAAGGAGGTGTTATGGACATAAAAATAAGGAATTGTACTTCAAATTATTATTACCTCCTTGAACTTGTTATTCATCTTTTGACTTTCTGATGATGATGATGACATTGAAGATGACTCTACCACCCACTTCTGCCAACTGGCATATGGTGAAAATCTTGGAGATGCTTGTAAAATGCACATGCATCATTTTCCTCATATGGTCCATAACTCCTGTGTGAACCATGCCCACATATTGGTTTAATTTTGGAGGTGTATTTTGCTATCATAGGAGTGGAACTTTTAGCAAGTTGTTCTTCAAGCACATGCTACAACTGAAGGCACATATTCCTCTTCTCCTCTTCAACCACTTTTAGCATTCTTATCAACACAATTTTCTCCATATGAAGAGCCAAATTCATCTCCTCTAGATCTTGGAGACTCTTCTTACCCATTCTTGCAACTTGGTCAGATGAAGCTCTGATACCAATTGATCTGAAAATGGAGGAGGAGATCAATTTCCTCTTCCCAAAAATAGGGATCATTCTCTGATGCTTTCCAAGGAGAAATTGGTCTTAACACAAAATACATTTTCTAAAAGGTCTCTTCAAGTTATGAGTTAGTTTTCACATGTAAAGTTAAGAATAAGCAACACAACATCACATAACTCATACAAACATTCATGAAGAGTAGAACAAAGGATTTGTTGATGGATTTCACCCCTCCTGGATTACATCTTCGAGCCTGCCAACATAGCTATACTGCTCCATATATTTAGTGGAAAAAGGAGTACATAAACTTTTTTTGATAAAACATGTGGCTATTTCCCCTTCAACGAAATGTTCTCCTGCAAAGAACTATCACATAAGCATCATGAAAACATACAACCATTCATGGAAACATCAACAACACAAGGCCTCTCCTACAACGACCCTGTACTCCATCTGAAAATCAACATACATGAGAATATAAGAACTTCAATTTAAAATTGAAGGACAAATAGAAAAATTTTCTCAACAAGACAGTGAGAAAAGTATAGAATAACTGAACCCTACAAGTAACAGCTGTTGCAGTAAACATTTTAAGGTAATAAAACTCCTCCAAGGTATTCTCCATGCTCAAAAACCTTAAAGAACGACTCCAAAACACTGATTGATCCATACAACCTTGAACTTGAACTTGCAAATTTTTCATTTAGATGTGCTCAAATCAGTGAATAGAGGTCCCCATTGAATCTAGAATATCCAAAAACCCTTAGGTAGACTATTGTTGAGCTCCAAAAGGAAAAAAAATCACAAAGATCTTACTCTACAAGATCTCCATGTAGTTTTATTGTTATATGTCCTACAAATTGAACTAATAGTCTAATTGTCCTACAAATTTTCCCTAGTTTCTACTGTGGGGACAACAATTTCACCCTTTGACTATGTAATTTTCTAGACAATTAAACTTCCCAATAACCTCTTTACATGAAAAATTAGTCCACATGGGCCATGTGGCTAAGGGTCGGGGCTAACCGCCTACCCATGTTGGAGTATCTCCCTTCTGTTACACCGGTGGTTATGCGGGTTCCACATGATAGGGTCCACTCCTTAACTGCCGCACCCTCTAGCTTACCACTTGCACTAATTCACCATGGTCCAATGGATTAGTCATAAGACTTAGGGCTAGGGCCTAGAGCCTAATCCCCTTTCGTTCGCACCTTCGTCTGGTCCTGTGGCCTCGTATATGGCCATGGGCTAGGGCCTTGAGCCTGCAACCTGTCATTAGACTACCAAATCTATAGCACAAGGTCTAGTGTAATACATGTGACCATGGGTTAGGGTTGGGCCTGAGCCCTCGGTCGCTGTTCCCACTAAGTTTCTATGTGGTGCCAGTCGACAGGGGATAGGGCTTTGTCCCAACCCCTTCCCCCCATTTCAAATCTAAACTCCCTTTAACATAAAATGATGCCTTAATAGGTTAAGTCTCATGAGTGTGGTGTAGTGGTAAACATTGACAGTGATGATCAGTAGGTCGGTGGTTCGATCCTGCCCGGGCCTCTGGTTCACCAAACAAAATTTTAGTGCGCTCTATAGGTGCCGCATGGGAGCCCATGATTGGGCCAAACAAAACCAATTAAATTTGATCCCAAACCAAAGAACCAACAAATGTCATTTATCAGCACCCTATTGGTCCATACCTGCGTAGTCACCCTGGATGATGTCAGTTGTGTGGAAGCCCAATTAGCCACCTAGTCATCAACTTGCTCATCTTTTAATTGTTGGGCCAAATGATTAGAACATGATAACTTGAGTATACGGTGTAAAATTGAGGTGAAATGAATGTTGTTGGATTTAGAAGGACAAGAACTTTGACTTGACACTAGTTTCAAAAATTTCTGGGTACTTTCATTTTTGAGCTAAAATTTGATCACTTGATCACCAGGTATGGACATTATGAGTTTGTTGTAGTTCCATTTGGTTTGAAAAATGCTCCAACTATTTTGATGTGTTTGATGAATAGTGTGTTGCATCCTTATCTGGACAAGTTTGTTATTGTATTCATTGATGATATATTGGTATATTCTAATAATGAGGAGAACATGTCGAACACTTAGCAACAATATTGATATTACTAAAAGAGCATCAATTTTACACCAAACTTAGAAAATATAGTTTCTTTCAAGTAGAGGTACACTACTTGGGGCATGTGGTTTCCAAGGAAGGCATAACAGTGGATCCGGAAAAGATAATGGTTATCATGGAGTGGGAGCTCCTAGGAATGTGGATGAGGTAAGGTCCTTGATGGGGTTAACACATTATTATAGGAGGTTCATCAAGAAATTCTCACAAATTTCTTATCCTATTACATTGTTGCAAAGGAAAGGTAAGTAGTTTGAATGGGTAGAGAAATGTGCAACAAGTTTTGAGTAGTTGAAGTAGTTGTTGACAAATGCTCTAGTTTTAAAGATTGCAGATCCATATAAAGAGTTTGTGGTGTGTAAAAATGCCAGCAAGAGAGGGCTTGGTGGAGTCCTTATGAAGGAAGGACAGGTAGTATGCTATGAATCAAGGATACTTAATGAGCATGAGCATAATTATTCAACACATGATCTTGAGTTGGCAACAATCACCCAAGATTTGAAGATGTGGAGGCATTATCTTCTTCGCAAGTAGTTCATCTTGATGAATGATCATAGTGGATTGGAGTATCTATTTGACCAATTGACTTTGATTGCCAGACAAGCTAGAAGGTTCACCATGATTAGTGAGTTAAACTTTGAGATCAAGTATATTAAAGGTAAAGAGAACAAGGTTGAAAATTCTCTTAGCATGCAGATACAAGTAAATCACATAGCAACTATGAGTTCTTATAGGACAGATTTATAGGATCGGATCTTGTAGGCAAGTCAGAAGGATGACATGTATAGGGAGATTATGCATAGGTTATAGAAGGGTATAGGTGATCAGGATGTGGATTGCCATTTCACCTTAGATGGCTTAGTTAAATTTAGGGACATGATATATGTGCTAGATGACAGCAAGCTCAAGAAGGTTATCTTGAGTGAATTTTATGCTAATCCATATTTAGGTCACCCAGTATATCATAAGACGTTGACAGTAGTGAAGAAGTTTCACTCTTGGTTGAATCTGAAGAAATAAGTAGAGGTACACTACTTATCCTCTTCCATTGGAGGTTATTATGAACTAGGGTCCCAAATGATTATATCCTATACCACCACTAGGACGAAAGCAACATCATACTCGCTAGAATTGTTGAGAAATTTAGAGTTTGTTAAGCGACAAAAATGGGATGGGTGAGATAGATACCCACACTGCGCACGTGAAGACTTATCTCCCACCATAATATTACCATCCATACCCTCAATCCAATAATAGAAACACATAATTGAGCAAACAACAAATATACTCATAGTGCACTCTAAAAACTTCACCTTGTGCTCGCCAACCAAATCTTCCCCAACATGCCTCATCATATTTAATGCCATATAAATGACGGATTCAATGCTCCTTATACCTCAAAACTACCCTTTACCACCTCATCAGAAAATTATAATATACTTTTGTTTATTACAAAATTCAATAATATTTTTTACAAACAATATTAATTTAATGTTAAATTTTTAAAATAATTTATTTAACAAAACACATAAACCTTTCCTATATATTTTATTAAATCTCTAGAATAACCATAACCATATCTATATTATGGATAGACATAATAATATCTAAAATACTCTATAATAATAATAATAAAATTATAATTTTGTTATTACAAACCTTATATATTATTTAAGATATAAAAATTAATATATAAAAACCGATGTATGTGACCAGGTTAAAATTATATATTAATAAATTATATTAATTTATTATTTAATAATATAATATTATTAAAAATTAATATTAAATTTAATTGTTAATAATATTAAAATAGTAAAATAAAAATATTAAAATTAATGTTTAATTGTTTGAGAACATCATGTATAGTAGCGCAAATCCTCACCAAAATGAAAATCGGAGTTTTTATTATTTAGAAGTATATCCTAAAGTTTTGTTATTAATATGAAGAGCGTTGTAAGAATTAAGATATTATTCATTTATATAAATAAAATATTTTAAAGTTTGTTATTAATATGATGAACATTGTGAACAACAATAACAACTTAAGATTCTTTGATCGAACTTTTAACTCAGCAAAGGTTTATGGACGGATTTTCGGCTACTCCCATGGCCGCCTCTGCAACCCACTGTTTTGGCTCAAATGTTGGTGAGGAAGGCGATCCTGGCAAGGAGCAAGCGATGCATGGTGCCCTGAGCTGCGCCATATCCCTTCACACACCCAGATCTGCAAGTCAGCTAGGTTCCAAAGGACAGAAAATTTTGAAACGCGGCAGAATCGAGAATGATGCATCTTCCGTGCTCTCGGCAGAAGGGGACGGAGCAAATCTCCTCCAGCAATGTGCAGGACTGTCGCTTTCACTGAGGAATAACCTATGGAAGCAAAGGAATGGGGCCTTCGGCGACTTCAAGGCTGGATCTGCAGGGTTTTCGGCGCCATTTGCAGGCTATGCCAAGGCAACCCAAGAAAGGCTGAGGTATGCAGACGCGTTGTTCTCTCCCGCTGTAACGCTAGAAGAGGCAGGTTTCCTAAGGGTAGCCGAAGAAGCATCGTTGGGGAAGATGGAGACTTGCCAAGCCGATCTCCTGGTTTATCGCAGCGTTTTCGGCTACATCAATCACGGCTCCGAAGTCTTCCACATCCCTGTGCCCTGTGATCATTTGGAAGGATTCCAGGAATATCCGTTGGATGCAACACACGGAGGCTCAACGAAACGCAGCCCTAGCTTCAGTTTTGACACAGATCTGCCAGATCTGGTTACCCAGAAGGCAGAAAAGATCACGCTCTGGCCAGATCCAGAGATCTGCATGAGATCTCCACCCTCATCTGATTTCTTTCAGATCCAAATTTCTCAGCCTTCAGGCAGAACAATCATGCAATGGGTCAGCCCTTCAGTGCTAGTGCAGGAACTCAAATTGAATCTAGAGCGCAGAATGGGGATCCCATGAAACCTTCTGCGACTTCTCTTTCAAGGTAAACAACTTGAAGACCCTCTCCCCCTCTCTTCTTACAGCATTTACAGAAACAGCTTGGTGGTGGCGACCCTCCATTTGAGAGGAGGTGCAGCTGGACAATCTTCCTCTACTCGGCCTTTCTCTTGCAAAGACGGAGTTCACTCTAAGAACCCCAAACCCCCGGAAACCCTCAAATCTAAGGCCTTCTTGGTTGACAAGATTGAAGAAATTCCCTTTGTGGAACTCATTCATGAAGATCCGGCTTCCCAACTTCAAGATTTTGCAGAAAGAGCCATCATTTGCAGGTTTAATGGATTATGGCCGCGATCTCAGGATCTCTATGCATGGATCCATGCAAACTGGACACATCACTGTAAGATCTTTTTTTGTTCGAAAGGTTATTTCATTGTTCTATTTGATAACTCTAAGCACTATGAAAAGGCCTTAGAAGAGGGCCCTTGGTTCATGGGAACTGCAGGGCTATTTTTGACTCCTTGGTTCCGAGTCTTTGATCCAGCCACTGCAGTCATTACCAAGACATCGGTATGGATTCGGCTTCAAAATTTACCTGCCCACCTATGGAGTACTTGAGTCTTCAGGGTAATAGGAAATACCTTGGGCAGCTTCATCCATGGAGATTTATGGCGGGAAGCCAAAGGTCTCTACTCATATGCAAGAATATGTGTGGAGTTAGATCTGAGTAAAGGTCTTCCAGAACAAATCAATCTCAAGATAAACGACTTTGTCTGGACCCAGACACTGGATTACGAGAATAAAGCTTTTCGATGCCGCCATTGCCACCAATCTGGGCATTTGCAGAATACATGCCCATCTCACCCGGCAAAGCAGAACAAGGCCAATGTCTCCAAGCCCAAATCCAAGCGATGGGCTCCATGCTCTCCTCCTCCAGTTGCTGATTCAGATTCCTCCAATTCTGAAGATGAAGATAGCGATGAAGAATTGAATCAGGCCCCTCATTCTGTGGCCCCTTCCACTGATGGACTGGCGCCTTCCTCTGACTCAGCCATTGCTCAGAAACATGCACATTTGTCCTCTTCCTCGGACTCTGAAAAGGAGGGCTCCCCTGTGGAGGATCCCAATCTTCAAGTTGTAATCGCTCATCCTCCCCAAAATGGTTGGGTTGAAGTTAAAAATAGGAAAGGGAAAAAGCTTCGTGTTGATGCCTCTACACTTTTAGGGTAGCTATCAATGCATCTTTAGTTGCCAGTGCTTTGTTGTAGCTCCTTGCTTGCTTAACTCCTTCTCCGGAACCGAGGTTGATAGTTCTATCATTTCCGGTTGCAGATTTCCCGCTTCTCTAGAATGTAACCTGTTGTACAATATTTTTGCTTAATAGAATTAGTCTTTATCGAGAAAAAAAAATATGATGAACGTTGTAAGAATTAAGATATTATTTATTTATATAAATAAAAATATTTTAATGTAATTATTAGTTAAGATGTGTTTTTAAATCAAATTAATTAATGATAATTAAATATTAAGATATTTAATTATAAGTATTAAGGTTTATTTCTTATTTTCGTTATCAAAATTAAATTTGATACCAAAATTATATTTAATAAATAATTATATTTTATATAATTGTGTTTTCATTATAGCTAATGTAATGTATGATTATTAATTTCTCAAGTTTTTAATGATAACACTAACAAAAATCTAATCCATAGTTTGAAAATGATGTTAATATATATTTATATCTTTAATTGAGATTGAAAATGTGGAAGGGTAAGTGGTTGGGGGTGAACCCACCACTCCATCCTCAAGCAAATCAGTTATGAGAGGGTAGTATGGCCAGCGTCTTCTCTCTCTCTCTTACCCTTGTCTCCATTTGTCTCTCCTCTCTCTCTTCCCTCTCGCTCTCCTATCTCCCCCACTCTCTCTCCATCTCTCCCTTATAACTCTTTCTCTCTCTTCCCACATGTCTCTCTCTATGTCTTTCTTCTTCTCTCCCTCTCTACCCTTCCAACTCCATCTCTCTATTCCACAATGTCTCATTTTCTCTCTCAAATCCTTTCTCTCTTCCTTCCCCTCTCTTCCTTTTTTTTTTCTCTTTCTTCTTCCTTTTTTCTATCCCTTCCATCTATATCTACATGTTCTTCCATCTCTCCTCCTTTGTCTTTCCATATCACCCCAAACACACACGCTCCCTCTCTGGCATATCTATATATCTCTCATGCCCTCCATCTCTTTGTCTCTCTCCTCTTCCTTTTCTTCCCCTTCCATTTATATCTCTATTTTCCTATGCCTCTCTTTCTTGCTCTCTCTATCTCACCCTCCATACATACACACTCTCTCTCCATATTTATCTCTTTCTCCCACCCTCTTCCTATATCCCTCTCTCTTCCACTTCTCTCTCCCTCAGTTTATATTTAGTCTAATAATATGATAATACTATATTTAGTATAATAAAATAATATATTAATTATTACATTATATTTGTCGATAATTATTATAATAATATAATACTAATATCTAATAATTTTAAAATTTAATCATGCATTATATTATATATAAACTCCTTATTCAAACATATAGATATTAATTTTATGATATTATAATATATCAAATTTAATATTATATTAAATTAAGATGATTTAATATTAATATTAATATTAGATTTAGTAATAACATCACATTTCATCTCACAGTGAAGCTTTTTTCACCCAAAATTATTATCAGATTTAATGTATTTAACGTAAAGTAATTCTCACTGACATGAATTAGTTATCTAGCGTTATAAAGGCTTATTAGACTAAGTGCTAATACGTATGCATATCCTTATTCAAGTCCAACCAAGCCTTTGTAACGAAGCATATACCGAGTTGGCCGGAGTTACTATTAAATTGGTATTGAGTCGGTCTGAGTTGATATTAAGCATGTACATTCTCAATTAATATAAGGCATTTACCGTCTGAGTTAGTATTAAGCTTGCGTGAGCTATATCATTGAAACTCACTCCTTTTATTTAGGATTGAGAGGTAAAATTTACAAATGCTTTTGAATGTTGCAGTTGGTTTGTATTGCATCATGTTTTTATCCGCTAAAGATGCAATCAATTCCATTTAGTTCTATCTTAAACTTGTCTACGGTTGGTTACAATATTATTAACGTAATAAATTTACACTTTGACACCTAATCATTATAATTGAGTGAATAAATATAATTGATGTAAATAAATAATAAGAGATATGAACAGTGATCGGGAGATGAAGTGAACAATTTCCTTCATGAATATAATCAAGATGATCAACTTGAAGGAATAATATGAATTGAATTATGTGGAGTTACTATCTGACCTGACATGGTATCAGAGCCAACTCCATTTTTGACACCTCTTTCTAGTCATGGAACTCCCTTCTACCATTTTCTTGCAGTCTGTTGACTGCCTCCTGTGGAATCTATTTATTGCCCCCTCTATAGTCACTATTGCAAATCTCTAACATTATCTGTGCCCTTTGCACTCCCTAGGTTGGGCTCTCTGCCATAATCATTGGAAGAATTGCTCAAATGTGAGACCGGCCACTGGTATTGTTCATTTATTTGATGCATAGAAGTAAAGAAGTCAATTTCAATTTTAATGGTGCGGTGAACATGGATTGAATATGCTCTCCCAACCGAGCTATAGAAATACACCTTTTTCAAATATCTCTCTACAATTCATTTTCGTTCGAAGATCTCTCGGCAATTCATTTTCACTGGTGCTCTTGCTTTGCCATTGGAGTTTAATTTTATATTTCTCTGATCTGTGGAACTCATGGAGGTCTGGTGCACATCCAGGGAATGAACTATCTGGTGCCTCCACACGGCAATTAGGAACGAGGCTATGTGATATGGTTGTTAACCCTGCCCCATATATTTACGCTTGAACACTAGTATACTTTTGTATATTTATGCTACCCCATATATACACAGTTCTTGTATTATGTTAATACACAGTCTTTTGTATTACATTGAATGCTAGTCCGGCCATATATTTACACTCACCATATGCTGCCCCACCCATATATTCTATACTTTAATGCTGTCCAGTTTAATGCGTATTGATATTTTGTCCTGTCATATCAGAATCATGTTTTTTCCCATTAGGAGTAAAATTTTGCAGTAGAAGTATTTTTTTACAGTACACAGTTTTTAAAATGCATTCAATCATATCTATTATGGGAATAGTTCTCACCGGGAAAGAAAACTATCTTGAGTGGTCCCGAATGATAAAACACACCCTCATTTTCAATGAGTTGTGGAAATGAGTGTGTATTGGAGATGGAGACAAACAACTAGAAGAGCTTACCTCAGACAAAGAGCTCGCCATTTAAGAAAATAAGAACAACAAATCCTATCCATTAATTGCAGCGTCTGTAAGTGAAGAGGTGAGTCGCCATATTATGCCATTTTCAATAGCTTTCAAAGCCTTACAAAAGCTGAAAGAACTATACGACTCACATTCTGCACTTTAAGTTGTTCAACTCATGATTAAACTCTTCACTCTTGAATTGCAAAATAATGATCCTCTTGCTTTTGCATCCGAAGTTAAGTCTATAATGCATGATATCCAAGACATTAAGATTGATTTGGATATTCCTCTTATCACTTTTCTCAAGGCACTTTATCCTATTTACTCCAATTATCTTGAGTCATTGCAAGCAAATGGAAATCTTAAAGATATTGCCTTTGACTCTCTTGTGAAAAAAAATGTTGAAAGAGAGAAAGCTTTTGGAAAGACGACAGCCCCTGAATCTTCTGAAGAGGCTATGTGCTTTGCTCATAAAGAAAAGCATCCTGCTTAACATTCTTTCAGAGGAAGAGGTGGTCAAAGAGGAAGAGGAAGATGTTTCAGAGGTAGGGGGACAGACACTCTCAAGGAGAAAAGGCATATTTGCACTGCATACACTGCAAAAGAAATGGATCACATGATGCCTCTACATGCAAAATACCTTGGGACAAAATTGAGCAACATAGAAATCAACCCAAAGGTAAAACTAATGACACAGACAATGGTAAAGTACCTGAACCTACTCATTATGTGGTGGCAAAATGTAATATTGGAGTAAATGAAGATTTATTTAATGCTTCACTTGCTTCTTGGAAAAATTCTTGGTTGCTTGATTCAGGAGCAACCTGCCACATGACTCATAGAAAAGATTTTTTTGAAGAATTTACTGACAATGTTGATGGAGTAGTATACTTTGCAAACTAATCAAAAATCAAACCATATGAGCTTGGCACAATTAGGCTTAAATTGCATTGTCTTCCAGACTTTCTTCTACATCATGTTCTATATCTCCCACAACTGAAGAGAAACTTGTTGTCCTTGGTCCACATCCGCTACCAAGGTCACTCCATTCATATGTTTGATGGCAAGCTTGAGGTGAGGAAAGCATCTGATGACTCACTTGTCATGGGGGGAATAGAAGAAGAAAGGCTTCTCAAGCTGCAAGGTACCTCTATTCATGCACAAATTTCTCATACAATTCTCATTATGAAGAAGGTACACTTCCATGAAGTTTATTATGACATCCTAGATTTGGAAATTTGAACTATGACAGCCTCCGTTTTTTAAAGAAAAATGGTGTTGCTGATTTGCCTACAATTCATAAGAAATTTAAGCAATGTGAAGCTTGCATTTTAGAAAAGCGTAACAAACAGTCTTTTCATCATTCACATTCAAGAGCACATAGAAAACTTGAGCACATTCATTTAGATTTATATGGTCCAATGCCTATTCCTTCTGCAAATGGAAATAAATATATGACGAAATTTATTGATGACTACACTAGAATGTGTTGGGTTTACTTATTGAAGAACAAATCTGATGCTTTTCAAACATTCAAGAACTTTCATAAATGGATTGAAAATGATGCACAATCTCATGTTGGGTCTATTCGCAATGATAATGGAAAATAATACACATCAAATGAATTTGAAAACTATCTTTGCCAACATGGGATCAAACATCAAACAACTATACCTTATAGTCCCCAAAAATATGGTGTAGCTGAAAGAATGAATAAGATAATCTTAAATATGGTACGCTCCATGCTCTTCTTCAAAAATGTAAAAATAATGTTTTGGCTTGATGTTGTTCTATGTGCTACATATATAAAGAATAGATGTCCATCTAATGCTATTAGAAACAAGACTCTCTATGAAATGTGGTATGGGCACATTCCTTCGGTAAAGAATCTAAGGGTCTTTGGTTCCACCTGTTTTGCCTTGATACCAAAGGTACATAGAAATAAACTTGGTGCAAGAAGTCGTAAGTGTATCTTCTTAGGGTATTCAAACACCTCCAAAGCATACCGTCTCTATGATGAAGTCAGTAAAACGTTTGTTGTATCTAGAGCTGTAATTTTTCTTGAATCATCCAAAACTAACAATGTTGTTGAGCGTCAACTTGATTGCTTGGATAGATTCGCAAATGCAAAATCATTTGAAGAATTTGATAATCGTATTCGACATCTTGAAGGGGGAACTCCTATACTAGATCAACATGTGGAATCTTCTATTGAAGAACTCTCTCCCCCGCATGAAACTCCAACAACGGATGATGCTTTAAGTGATGTGATTGATAGAATTGGGAGACTCAATCTTGATTCAGTCCCAACTCAATCAATGGAGCAGCCTGAACCATCTGAGAAAGGTCCCCCAAAGTGGTTGACAAAGACACTTTAAAGCGTTCATCCTGATGAGGTTGGAAAGATAGGAACTAGAAATTCAAACCGACAAAATGGAGGTGATGTAGATTACTCTAATTCACCTGTTGATATGGATGTTTCTTATGATTGTGAGTTGAACTTGTCTATAGATTTTGAACCAACTTCCTTCAAAGAAGTTGCTTTTCATGATGAATGGAAAAAAGCGATGCAAAAGGAGTATGATGCTCTCATAAAGAGTCGTACTTGGAAGCTGGTTGATCCTCCATTAGGAACCAAACCAATTGGCTGCAAGTGGGTCTACAAGAACAAGTATAAAGCTGATGGCTCACTTGACAAGCACAAAGCCAGGCTTGTGGAAAAAGGTTTTGCATAGAAGGAAGGGGTAGATTATGAGGAGACTTTTGCCCCCATAGCAAAATGGGCTACCATCCAGGCACTCTTTGTCTTAGCAGCTCAGAAAAGTTGGAAAGTCCATCAAATGGATGTAAAAACTGCTTTCTTGAATGGAGATCTAAAAGAGAATGTTTTTATGTCCCAACCTGAAGGATTTGCTATGAGAGGACATGAACGTAAAGTATGAAAACTTGTGAAATCCTTATATGGCCTCAAACAAACACCGTGAACCTGGTATGAAAAACTAACTGCACAACATCTCAAACTGAATTTCAAACATTATGATCTTGATGATGGAACTTTATTTGTCAAAAAAGTTGGCAAAACAGTTATATATCTTGTGGTATATGTAGATGATCTTTTGATGGTAGGGAATAATGAAAGCTACATTATATCCATAAAGAAGGAAATGGGGAAAAGTTTTGAAATCACTGATTTGGGCTATGTTCATTACTATCTTAGTATTGAAGTAACTCAACACCCAAAGTTCATATTTATTTCTCAAAAGAAATACATTGGAGATCTATTGAACAGGTTTGGCATGACAAAATGCAATCCTCTTACTACTCCAATAGAACAAAACTTAAAGCTCACATCTATTGAAGGAAAAGAATTAGAGGATGCAACAAAGTATAGACATCATGTAGAAAGTATCAACTACCTAACTACTACCAGACTAGACATTTCATTTGCTGTTGGAATCCTCTCCAGGTTTATGCAAAAGCCTTGTGAAGGACATTGGTCTGTTGCAAAAAGAGTTCTAAGGTACTTGAAGGGAACTCAAGAATTTGGAATCAAGTATACACACGTCGACGACTTCAGTTTGATTGGATACTCTGATTCAGACTGCGATGGAGACAAAGAAACTGGAGTATCTACTTTAGGATATGCTATGAGTCTTGGATCAGGAGCTGTCTCTTGGAGATCATGCAAACAATCAGTTCCAGCAGATTCCACAACATAAGTAGAACACATGGCAACAACTGAGGCAACAAAAGAAATTGTGTGGCTCAGAAAAATTCTTGAAGATTTGCAGGTAAAACAAGTACAATCAACTCCACTCATGATTGACAGTACCTCTGCAATAAAGTTGGCCAAGAACCCAATGTTCCATGATTGAATGAAGCACATCAATACTAAATATCATCTGATTCGACATCATGTTGAGGCCAAAACAATCCATCTCCATCATTGTTCCACTAATGAGCAAATTGTAGACATCTTCACCACAAGCACTTGGAAGAGAAAAGCTTGAACGATTCAAAATGATGCTTGGACTCACCAACATCCCTTCAGATTAAGGGGGGGAATGTTGACACCTAATCATCAGGATTGGGTGAATAAATATAATTGATGTAAATAAATAATAAGAGATATGAATAGTCATCAGGAGACGAAGTGAACAGTCTCCCTCATGTATATAATAAAGACCAACATGAAAGAATAATATAAATTGAATTTTTTGGAGTTACTACCTGGCCTGCCAATTGTTTATGGAGTGCTGCAAAGTTTGGAATATGATTGGTTTAAGTTTTGGAGTTTCTCTATATTTTTTTAATCATATAGGAATTGTTGGGGTGAAGAGCATAATTCTTGGTTTATATAAAAGATTGTGAATAAATTTTTTATTGTTTGGAATGTAGGGTTGATATTTAAAAATGTTGATGTATTATTTTATATCACAACTACATATTTCCTAATATTCCAAGGTATTTTGTAGAGGTTAAATTCTTATCATCTACTTAATAATTATTACTGATAATTAAATTAAAATTCTAAAAACTATCTCCCAAAAATGTAATTATATGATTAATATTTATATTTTTGTAATATATATAAAATACAATAATTAACTTGTAGGAATTTACAGGGTAAGTTCCTCAGACAGAACACCAGAAGGACACCGCTCACAAACAGATCACAGATCAATACACCAGTATTTTGACATGGTTAAAACCCTCAGAGAGGGAAACAGTCCACGACCTGCGCCA